>NW_020769310.1:194769-222058 GCF_900518735.1 Pseudonaja textilis | reverse complement strand
TATATATATGTGTGTGTGTGTATATATGTATATATATGTATATGTATATATATGTATATATATATATATATATATTTCAGCGTAGGGTTACTTTCAGTTTAATTCCAGCAGGCTCAAGATAGTTCTCTCGTAGGATGGGGTCGGAAGCCTTGTATAGGCTCAGGCACGCCAGGGAATCACACAATGTGCTAAGCCAGGATAAAACCCAGGTTGGATCATTCGTGATTCAGGGTGTCTTGGGAACGTATGAATGGAGTCGCGTTGCTAGAATATATCCACGTGTTTTGTGAATTTGGCTTTAGGTTTCTTTATGTTAGGTGGAACTACCAGTTTTGGAGGGGTTTTCCTGGAGAATCCGGAAGATTCTGCCCAAGGATTCCAAGGTTTGATCGCCGGGCAAGGATTGAATTTTCCTTGCACACTTTGCCTAGGGAGATTCTCCGCTCATGGTTGTCCCAAAGATGCTTTTTCCTAAAAGGCAACTGGATTTACTTTGTTTTTCCTTGAAGACGTTTTGCTTCTCATCTGAGAAGCTTCTTCAGTTCTGACTGAATGGTGGAGGAATACATCCTTCCATTCCCCACCATCCAGTCAGAGCTGAAGAAGCTTCTTGGATAAGAAGCAAAACGTCTTCAAGGAAAAACAAAGTAAACCCAGTTGCCTTTTAGGAAAAGCATCTATGGGACATCGTGCACACTTTCTTTCTAATACTTTCCAACTGGTCTGTAAATGTTCTCACCCTCATTTCTTCATCCGTTGTAATTAAGGAGTAGTGACTTTGCCTACTTTATATATCCTGGGCACCCATCAGACTCCGTTACCAGGGCTGGTCCAACAGTACTGGAGGACTCCAATTCACTTGTTGCCCATCGTGTGTTCTTAATTCCAGATTTATTCTTATTTTCGCGGAAGCAGAAATCAAGATCTATCCATAATATTTCAAGTCTTACATTTGGGAATCGGAGTGCCGGGCTCACAACCTTCCAATTTACTTGTGAATCTTGCTCTATGGGTATTTTACTGGAGGCTGCAAGTAAACCGGTCCTTGGCCTATTTCATCCTTAAGTAAACCTTGTTTTGGATTCAATCTCTACGATTTCTCTCTGAAAACAAGCTTTGGGTGCCATTTTCTGCAACTTTCTTTGAAAGGAACTTTTGAGCCACTGGTCTTGAAAGGCTAATAGCTGAGCTTGGGGGGGGGGGGGTGAAGTCGCAGGTTGTATGTGGATGTCAATATTTCTGGGTTTAAAAGAGATTGGGCCCTTTCTGACTGATTCTTTGAAAAAGGGGTCCATATGTCTGAATATTCAGATACAGTTCAAGTGATCAGCTCCGCTTGCTCTGGTTTAAGTCCAAAAACAAAACAAAAAACCAGGAGAAGATGGGCCTGATAGAGCATTTCTCAACCTTGGCAAATTTAAGATAGGTGGACTTCAACTCCCAGAATTCTATGCTGGCTGGGGAATTCTGGGAGTTGAAGTCCATCTCTCTTAAAGTTACCACCATTGAGAAGGACGCTCGAATGTATTTTCGGATGGGAGACCCCCAAGAAATGTCAACAAGGCATCTTTGAAGATGGCTTTACTAGGTCGAGAAAGGATCGGGCTGCAACCTTCCAGGCAACTGAGATGTCAATCATCCTTCCAACCTGGCAGAGCAAAGGGTTAAAGCGGTTAAAGGGTTAAAGGGACTGTAATCCAACAAAATCTGTGATTACTTGCAATCAATAACTAATCGATTGAAATAAGGATAAACGCGGCGGCAGAAGTGAAGTCTTTACACACATTCTAAATACTAAAATCAAATAGACCTTGAGAAAGCCATGGCTTGCTAGCTGTGTGCGTTGTAACTGTATGCATATATCTCTATGTGATAATATGCTAATTATATTCGCCACTAGATTTTTTTTTCCTTTTAATGTACAACCCATTACTATCTTGCAAACTGGGAGGTGGGGGGCGGGACGGGGCGGCGAGGGAACCGGAGAGCGAGAGAGCAAGTCAGTTTATACCTCCGTCCAACACGCATCTCCAAGTCACAGAAAGCTTAAGCGGTTGGTTTCACACGATAAGCCAGGGTAGAGTTTAACCTTGGTGAGTTTTGAGCTGGCTTAGATTGGCCAGGCTTGAGGGTTAGTTCCCCGTCCAACAATGACTGAATAGAAGGAATGGAATGGAATGGAATGGAATGGAATGGAATGGAATGGAATAGAATAGAATAGAATAGAATAGAATAGAATAGAATAGAATAGAATGGAATTCTTTTTATTGGCCAAGTGTGATTGGACACACAAGGAATTGGTCTTGGTGAAAATGCTCTCGGTGTACATAAAAGAAAAGATACATTCGTCAAGAGTCAAGAATCATAAGGTGCAACACTTAATAATAATCATAGGATACAATAAGCAATCAAATCATAATAGGAAACAATTAGTTGGGTCAACCCCGGATTCGGTGCGTTGTGTGAATGCCGTTCCGAGAAACGAAGCAGTATTTCGACAAGCCCCCAAGTTTTAGCCCTCGGGGAAGACGCAGCTCGCCCCCCTCGCCCTCACCCTGGATCGCCTCTTTTGGGTTCGGCGAGGTTTCTCTTCCTTCTCGCAGGAAGCGCGATTGGGGGGAGGGGGGGCGGTGACGTCACCGTGGCCACTGGGTGTCGTCCTTTCGGTCCGCCTCAGAGCCTGTGAGATAGAGAGAGAGAGAGAGAGAGAGAGAAAGAAAGAGCGAGAGAGCGAAGAAGCGCAGAGCGTGGAGATTCCCGACTCCTCCCGGCGCTAGCTCGCTTCCACCCCCTCGGCTGCCCAAGGCCGCTTCTGCTAATACCGCAACTCCTGCCTGGGCTCCGGATCCCAAGCCTGCGCCGCCACTTGGCGCCCGAAGATCCAGCGAGCGGGCTGGCGGTCCAAAGGCGGTCTGGATGCGTCCTCCTCGGAGGCTGGCGGACGCCCCCGCGAGCAGCAGCCGGACTTAGCAGAGGTAAAATTGGGGTTGCGCCCGTCCTTGGCGGGTGGTGTGTGTGTGTGTGTGTGTGTGTGTGTGTGTGTGAGAGAGAGAGAGAGAGAGAGACAGAGACGTTTGTCAACCCAGGCCAAAGAACTGCTTCAAGGGAGCGTCCACGTCTAGAGGCAGTTTATCGTCGAAGCTTGGACGGGGTTTCCTTAGAAAGACGCGATTTTTCAAAGCCCGCTTGGCAGGGATCCGGATTTAGCCTTCGACCTGGATTGACGACAAACCTGGATGATGGGATGCCTCTTCGTTCTTGGGAAGCCGCGTTTTATTCTAGAAGGGAGAGGAGAACAGGTGGGAAAACGGGGACAGGGGGGGGGGGGGGGGGGGGGGAGGGAAACACTGGGACAAACGGAGCTTCTCGGTTTGTCTTGGCACAACCGCCGCCTTTCTAATCCGGTCCTCTCCCCTTCGCGAGTCTTTTAACCATCCTCTTTTTTATTCCTCCCTTCCCTTCTTCTTCTTCTTTCTCGATGAATTTCCCACCCTCCCCAAACCCTCCAAAAACAGCGCCCGGACTTCGCGTCTTCGCGAGCGAAGGGTACAAGTCGCCTTTTCTTCCACTTTTCCCCCATCGAGTCCAAGGGGCCCTTTCCCAACGAGCAACCCCAGCTGGAGAAGAGCCGTCGGAAAGGGGGGTCGCTTCTCAGACCCGGGATGGGGCGGTGGGCAAACCCCGCCACAGCGCAGGAAGGTGGAGGCGCGGGGAGGGGGATTTCTCTGGGTGGGAATCTAAATTCCCCCCCCCTCCCCTGTTTATTGTGCCGAGACTTGGAAGGCAAGTGAGTTTTCGGGGTGTGTGTGGAAATGGTGCTCTGGAGCGATGAGGATGAGAGGAAAGGCTTGATCCCAGCGCCTTTTGACCCAGCATCCTCTAACAGATACTTGGAGGAGCTGGGGAGATTCCCAGCCTTCCCCCCTTCTCCCCCCCTCAACCCGGGCTGGAAGGAAGAGGAAAGTACCAAGAAAGGAGAATATTTGGCCCAGGGTTGAAACGAGGGGTCCTTGGTGCTCTCCGCAGCTTGCTTGTTTCTTGCAGACGTTTCATGACCCAGACTAGGGATCGCCACCAGTGCTAGACTTAATTTAGCCCTGAGGATAGGATATGACCCAGTTTGGGTCACGAAAACGTCAGGATGAGAAAAGGTCAGGTCCCATCCATCCCCAGCGGCGGACTTCCCGCCTGTCCCGAAGGTTTACTGCGTTCTCCTTGCTGCCCCGCCGACACCAGCATCCCTCAAAGGGGCTTTTGCGTTCCCTTCTTCCAAATTGATCTTTCTGAATCCCCCGCGTGGACAAGCTGAATTCCTCGTCTCGGCTCCGGGCTCCGCCGTTGCCCAGCCGGCTAAGTCAGCAGACGCCCGTAGGCTCACAGCAGAATGCAAAAAAATTCCATTATGCCCAGACTGGTCCGGTTGCAAAAAAAAGTCTAGGGTGAAAGCAAGCAAAATGAAACGGAACATTTAAAAAGAAGGCAGCGCCAGAGCCAAGATTACACTTACACACACACACACACACACACACACACACACACACACACACAGAGCCCCAAAAGCCTGGGCTGAGTCTTTGGCACTTGGAGCAAGGACGTCCTCCTTCCTCCAGTTTAAAGCATCCTCACTCAAATGGGTTGTAATCTGGTGGGGCGAAAAGACAATTTGGTCCCTTCCCTGCTACCAAGCAGAGGATATTTATTGACAAATACCTTTCATTAAATAAGTTAAGAATCTTATCTTGGCTGGCTGATGCAACCCGACCAGATCTAGGCTTAAGTATTTGTGGACTGAGCTGCGGAATAATCCGGGTTTTTTTTTTTTTAAATTTATCTGAATCCTGAAGGGTTGTTATTGTTATTTAGACCCTAACGGTGATACTATGGTGCAGTTTGCCTTGTGTGGTGTGTGTGTGTGTTACATTCTGTGTTAGAATCTGTACAATTACAGACACACCAGTTTGCCTTATTCTTGTGATCTTTCTTCTCGGCTCGGCCCTGCCACATTTTTCTGCCTTCTCCTTCAGTTTTGGTCCTTAGTTGTGTGTTTGTCTATTGGTGTTCTTTTCTGAAAAAAAAGTCAAGTTGGAAATCTCAAGCCAGTCCATTGCTAGGGATTGGATTAGTTGCAAGAATGATTATTTAGTAATTAATAGTTCGATTATAAAGCAATAAATAATCTGTGACCAATGTTCCGAACTTCTCTGGAATTAAACCCTGGCTATGTTGGCATTTTTGTCCAAATACTTTTTTTTAGCATTTCCATTGGAGTTTTGGCCCACTGAGATAAAAGACACCCCTTTTTAAAGGTATTTTAATATATGATGTGAGGAGGGGGGTTGGTTAATATAATGCTTACTGAGTAAACTGGAAAACGTTCCCATTTTAGTTGCTGTCTTTAATGGAATGGCTGGAGGAGGGAAAAATGGATATTTCACAAAAAGAAAAGAAAAATCGAGAGCATAGGCAAGATAAGTTTATTTTCTTGCGCATTCTTTTTCCAGAGGAATCGTTTATCCTCACAACACACACACACACACAACACATACTGTCAAACTCAGTGGGGGTTTATGAGACACCTTTATGCTACTTTGTGGTCTTCAGTTTATCAGAGATTCTGAGATCCAGAAATTAGGTGGAGAAAGAGCTTCCCGAATGCCTCAAATTTTTTTTGCAGCTTTCCAGTCCTGGATCCTGCAATGTTAAGAGAAACTGGACCGAAGGGTCCAACAGAACTGTGGGTTTGATGTAGCTGAAGTGGGAGGGTTGTGTATGAATGCAGTCCTGACTCCTGGCAAAGGAGCTGGAATGAACTTGGAATCAAGCGATAGAATCACTGACTGCTTCATCTGCAGAACTGAATGGGCAGCAACGATGCTTTTTCATCATCCTGTACTGGAAGTCGTTCCTTGATGAGACCACGATCCCATTCAGACAATCCTAACTACCTGAGACCCGGATCAGATCTTCCAAAGCACTGAAAACATCTTGCACTTCAGACTTAAGAGTCCATCCCATGCCTGAGTCCTGCGGCCTTTAGCTGTGATGGGAAGGAAATGGCTGTGTCTCAGATTTTGAAAGATTCGCACACAGAAACAAACAGGGACACAGAGAGAAAGAGAAAGAGAGAGAAAGAGAGGGAGAAAGAGAGGGAGGGAGAGGAGAGAGAGATAGTGAGACAGAGAGAGAGAGAAGGAGGGAAGGAGAGAAAGAGAAGGAAAGGGAGGGAGGGAGGGAGAGGAGAGAGAGATAGTGAAACAGAGAAGGAGAGAGGGGGAGAGAGGGAGGGAAGGAGAGAGAGAAGGAGAGAGAAAAAGAGGGAGGGAGAGGAAGATAGTGAGACAGAGAGAAGGAGAGAGAGGGAGGGAGAGGAGAGAGGAGAAAGAGAATGAGACAGAGAAAGGAGAGAGAGGGGGGAAAGAGAGAGAGGAGAGAGAGAAGGAAAGGGAGAGGGGGGAGGGGGAGAGAGAGAGGTGTGTGCCTTGTGGAAGAATATTTTCAGGAGGTAAAACTGGCCTCTGATGAAATCCTGCCTAACAGGGGCCTAGAAGACAGGGATAGCTTATTCTCCTTTTTTTTTCCTGTGAGAATCTAAGATAAAATAGAATTTCTCAGAGAATTCGTGCAGGTAAGCTAACCAACTTCAGATAACAGGAGCTGAACCTTTGTGAATAAAGGGAGTTGGTGTCAGAAGGAGCATTCCAGGGAATAGGAAGTACAGGCCTGGCTCTATTTAAATAGGCACAGTCTATTCTAGGCCAACAACCTAAGAGGTTTCTTTCTTCTTCCAAAAAGATAACCTTTTTGAATTGAATTGAATACTTTATTCGGCCAGCTGTGATTAGATACTCAAGGAATATCCCAATATCCATTTGAAATATAAGTCCCATCCTATTTTTTTTTTCGCCTTTTCTTTTTCTTCTTTGTCCTTTCCTTCCTTCCTCCCTCCTTCCCTCCCTCCCTTTTTATGTATTAAAAATGTAGCTGTTCAATTGATCTTACGTAACTCCTTTTCCCTTTGAATGACAGTTTAACTTTCCTATTTCAATTTTCTCAGCCGCCAGAGCAGTGAATCGAGATGTTTAATTGAATTTGCAGAGGGTTTTTTTTTTTTGCTTCTTCTTACCTCCATTGCTCTAGTTCTGTTCCTTTCTGTACTGGGATCTTTACCAAACAACCACAGCATAATTCCCACAAGAAAATGCAGGAGGCCTTGAAATGCCTCTTTGGTCCGAGTGTATTTGTTCACTGATTTATCAGAGAGGACAAAAATAGGTTTTTTTGCCTCAAGCGGATGTATCAGAATTGCAAGATACTGAACTGTGGTTTGATTTAATCCTGAAGATCTTCCCTCTTTGAAATTATATTGAAACTCCCACAATGTTACCCTTTCTGTCTAATATGCTCGAATTAAGGATTCCTTTCTCTTTCTTTTTCTTTCTTCTTCCTTTCTTTTTTTCTCTTTTCTTTTTCTTTCTCCCTTCCTCTTCCTCTTTTTTCCTTTTCTTTCTTTCTTTTCCTCTTTTTTTCTTTCTTTCTCTTTCTTTCTTTCTCTCTCTCTTCTTCCTTCCTTCCTTCCTATCTTCAAATTGCCAAGATTAAGAAACACCGAATTAAGGTATTTTGATCCATTCTATCATTTCACGGGCAGCAAGCAGTGGAAAAGTATATTCTTTAAGGCTGACCCTGTTGAGTTGGGAAGTAGCTTGGTGGGTCTCCTTGCTCCAGCATCAGAGAATGGGCCTCCTCCTGTCCATTCAGGCTGGCAAGCAGGCTGAGCAACACAGCGGCCCCGTTGTATATTTATGAAAGTCTGGAGTTAGCAGGCCATATTAACTACACAGATGAGCATAACTGGCTGTGATTGGTTATTTCAGTTTGTCATGGGAGTGGGGGGGCGAAAGGGAGGGTAGAACAGACTTCCATCTTCCTGGGTTTTGGTTTTCCTTTATTTTTCCTTTTATTTTATTTGTTCTTTTGAGGTAGCTTTGATGCCTGGTGACTGCCAGGATTAGTCCCTGCATTTTTCTTGGCAACAGTTTTTTGGAAGAGGTTCATCCTAGCCTTCTTTGTAGGCCTGAAAGAGAGGGAGTGGCTATCCAGCTGGTGATATGCCTAAGGCAGAATTAGAACTTGTGGCCTCCTGGTTTTTAGCTCAGTGCCTTTAACTACTAGGCCATGCAGCTTCTTTGGTTTTCCTTAGCTCCTTCATATATATATATATATATATGATCCCTTCATTAAAAAACTATATATAGTTTTTTAATGAAGGGATCACAGGAGGAGATAGGGGGTTTCTTTGAGTGGAAAGGCATTTAACATTTGGAGACATAAATGTTTAATTGGTGCTCTGGTAAAGGCTACAAATACATAGCTGGCACTGGATGAAAGCTAATGTAGTGTAAGCCGGAGAAGCAATATTCTTTTCTGTATGCAGGTAGTCCTTGACTTATAACCACAATTGAGCCCAAAATTTCTATTGCTAAGCAAGGCAGTTATTCAGTGAATTTTGCCCCAATTCTTTCCTTCTTGTCACAGTTGTTAAGTGAATCACTGGAGTTGTTAAGTTAGTGATACAGTCATTAAGTGAATCTGTCTTCCTGATTGACTGCTTATCAGAAGAATCACAAAAAGGGATCACATGAACCTGGGACCCTGGAACTGTCATAAATATGTCAGTTGCTAAGTGTCTGGATTTTGATCATGTTCCATAAGAATGAAAAATGGCCATAAGTCATTTTTTCCCCTGTCATTGTAACTTCAAGCAGTTACTGAATGAAATGTTGTAAATCAAGGACTATCTGTATTCCATTTCATTCTTTTCCTTCTCTTCTCTGACCAGCGGCAGGCAGAAGTGCATGAATCCTCAAGGTTATTTTAATAACCTTTCCTTAAAATTTCCCCCCATTTTAGTGTATAGTTTTCTCTGAATGAACTGAGTATTTTGCCTACATGAGAACACAGACAGCTGAGTTCCCAGTTAGCATAAATGATAGCAAATCCAAGTACTTGAGCCATTATGTGTGAGCAGGAATTTGGTGTAACTACTGAGTGGGGAGTTTGCTATTGCATCAACCTCATCCGTGTTTCTTTACTGCCATTGGCTCAACAGTTGATGTCTTGCAACTGCTGAGTCTGGGAACGGACTGTGAAGGGTGTTGTTATCGGCATAGATATGAATTTTGATGAGGGAGTTTGGCTGGCGACATCTCATTCAGACATTCAGAGAACCAATTCTCAGTTTCCTGAAAATTAACAGCCTATCTGATATAGTGGTTAAGGTTTTAGCCACAAACCCAGGAAATTTGTGAGTTCTAGTCCCATTTTAGGCATAAAACCAAACTGATGACTTTGGGCCAGTCACCAGGAGACTGTGATTTCTAGTCCCACCTTAGGCACAAAAGTTGCTTGGGTGACTTTGGGCCAATCACTGGGAAATGATGAGTTCTACATCTCACCTTGGGTGAGGGTACAAAAGCCAGCTGGGTTATTTTGGGCCAGTCCCTCTCTCTCTCAATCCAACTCATCTCACAGGGTTGTTGTTCTGGAGAACGTAGGAGGAGGAGGAGGATGTATTTGGATATGTTCACCATTATTTACAAAGTAAGAAAGGCAGGACAAAAATCTAATCAGAATAAAATAAATAAATTTAGGAACAAATTTGATGAAATATCCAATATCTCTTATCAAGCCAGTCAGGTGTAGCAATAAGAGCATAAGCTTAGGTCCAATGTATAAATCCCTTATTTGACGTTGAATTTGAGCTAGTCCCCATCTTGAATAGTCAACCAGCAAAGGGGGTAGAGAGATACGGTGCTCAGGACCTTGGACAGAGCACACAAAAAGAGAGAATTGATATTTCAACAAAACGTAGAGACTTTCTATAAGTTAACGTTGGTCTTTTTCTTCATCTTTCTTCTTTTCTATCCTCAAAGAGCCGTCATGCATTTCCCTCTCCATCACTTGTTAAGGCACAGGATAGGGGTATTCCAAGTCAACAAAGCAAACTTCCTTGAGCCTCAAAGGTCTCGTGGCGGTTAAAAAATTGCAATCTGATGGAAGAGAGTATTTGTAGCTCAGAGCTGAATTGTGGGGACTTATAATTTATGACCAGTTTTTTCCCCCGCTTACAACCATTGCAGCATCCCCATGGACATGTGATCAAAATTTAAATTATTGGCAACTGACTCATATTTATGATGGCTGCACTGTCCCAAAGTCATGTGATTCCCTTTTGCAGCTTTCTGACAAGCAAAGTCAATGGAGGAAGATAGATTCACTTAACAACCGTGTTACTAATTTAACAACTATAGTGATTTACTTCACAAGAAAGGTTGAAAAAAAGGGGGGGAAACTCTTTTAACAACTGTCTTGCTTAGCAACGGAAATTTTGGGCTCAACTGTGGTCGAGGATTAGCTGCATTGACCTGACCCAAGACTGCAACGATTAGGGGAGATTTGCTTATGGCAGCATTCAAAACAAGGGAAATATTTCCCCAAGTGGGAACAGCCGGCGAGGCTAACTTTAATTCCACAGTCTTCAGTGGGGAAAAAAAAAAGATACTTGATTAGAAAACTTCAAAGAATTGGGGAACCAGTAGCTGTCACATTTGACAGTACTTAATTAAAGTGGAAGACACTTTCCCAGCTTCCAATCAAGAATGACTAGCTTGGATTTCAATCTACCTTCCCATCAAACTGACATTCTCTGGACTTGTGGCTGTACTGAATCTTAATTACTTAGCTGCTAAGAAAGTCCTTCACAAGTCCACGGAGAACTGAGATAGTGGGGGAATGCCCGCTGATTTTGGGGTGTGGTGGAGTGGGGTGATGCTTTGGTAAAGTCCTGTGGCTAATTAATTTTTTTGTTAAATTCCTGTTGCTAATTTTCGAAAAGAGGGATATTTTTATGCATGTAGTTCTCCCGGTTTGCTTTCTCGCTTGTTAGTATGCATCCTGGATAGCCATGCTAGTGCTGTTCCCTTGTGCAATTTCTGCCAGACAAATCTCTCTCAAAACTTGTTTTAATGTTGCAAAAGCGGCTTCTGTTTTACTACTTTATTCTCAGGGCACTTTAACATTTTTCTTGCGGTGGGAGAAGAGGCAACTGGTGGAGCTGTTGGTGTTATGTGAGACCTTTTTCAACATTTTTTTTTCCAGAAACATCCTTGCTGTCCAGCCAACCCAACTGAAAAGGGCCTCTGAGAATGAGCCCCCAACTGGAAACCTCTCCTATAATTTAATTTTAATTGTTTCATATGTTAAGAGTCTAGAAAAAGTGCAGAGAAGAGCAACAAAGATGATTAAGGGACTAAAGGCTAAAACGTATGAAGAACAGTTGCAGGAACTGGACACGGCTAGTCTAGTGAAGAGAAGGATCACGGGATACAGGATAGCGGTCTTCCAATATTTCAGGAGAAGTCAGTCTATTCTCTGCACTGAAGGCAGGACAAGAAACAATGGGTGGAAATTAATCAAGGAGAGAAGCAACCTAGAACTAAGGATGAATTTCCTGACAGAACAATTGATCAGTGGAACAACTTGCCACCAGAAATTGTGGGTGCTCCAGTACTGGAGGTTTTTCTTTAAGAGACTGGACAACCATTAGATGTTAGAAAGCAGAAGGTTGGACTAGAAGACCTCCAAGGTCCCTTGTAACTTGGTTATTCTGTTAACTGAGAAGCGGGGGAGGCTGTCAGCTCAATGCTGAGGCACTTGTTCAATGAGGAAAGCAGGATTTTGTATGTCTTGCCCACTTCCTTGTAACAAAATCATAACGCACCACCACCACGCCGTGAAAATTCTCCACTGAAGAAAATTGCAAATGCAAACTATGTCAGCAGACTGAGTGAGAAACTAGAAGAGGGGGGAACTCCTGTAGCTAAATTTTATTGCATGCTTCTGTGTTAAATAATCATTAACTAATGACTGTCTCAATAGATAGGATCTATTTTGGTGAATCTTGGCACATCAGCCTTGGTTCTATTGGATGCAAAAAAAAAGTGGCCACAAGGGGTCAAAACGGGTGCAAATGGGATAAAAATAGCTTCTAGACTGAAGAAAGTTGCAAAACCGTAGTTTCATATCGGTTTGACCCCCGTGTCCAATTCTGGGGGACCAGAAGACAGATTCAGAGGTAGAAGGTGCAGAGAAGGGCAGTAAGGATGATCAGGGATGGGAAACTAAGCCTTACAAAAAGGAAGGGCATTGCTGGAAATTAAGCCTTGATAAGTGCTAATAATTAGCAGTTATTAAGGACTTGAGAATTCTTCCCTACTGATCCAATACGGAACCACAAAGGAAGGAATTGAAATGACAGGAAGGCGGATCTTGTTTGAATATTAGAGAAAGCTGCTTAACAACAAGGCACAAGCAGCAGCTAAGAGAAGCGGTGAAGATTTAGCAAAGATCGGTCAACATTTGTCAAAATGCTACCATTCATGGATCTTACGGCAATAACTCCCGAGTCTGTTTACAGAATAACAAAACAACAGAGTTGGAGGGACCTGGGTAGCCTTCTAGTCAAGGGGTCGCCAACCTTTTGGACCTCAGGGACCACCAAACTCATAATTTTAAATCCCGCGGACCACTAATATGAATTTTGACTGGCGGTGGCTTGCTGTCATTGGTGGGAAAGTCGGTCCCATATTCCAGAGCTGCAGTAGTCACAGGACTGGTCATCCTGGAGTAGCTGCTCCTCCAACTGGTGCACCGGCCTGCCATGGACTTGAGGAGCTGCTCTGGGATGACCAAAGGGCCAGTCCTGTGACTACTGAAGCTCTGGAATATGGGACTGGCTTTCCCACCAATGTCAGCAAGCCACCTCGGGGCGGATTTCCCTCCCCCGCCGTTGGTCTTACCTTCCAGTTCCTGCTCGCGTGGCTCTACTCAAGGTAAGGTTTGTGCTTGGCCAAAGGGTGGGGGCCAGTGGGTGGGTGGGCCATGTGGGCAGTGCAGCCTTGTGTTCCCTCACAGCCTGGATTAACTGCTTTGGGGAGAGTGCTTTGAGGGGGACAGCTCTCTGCGGACCACCAAAATTTTCTCGCAGACCACCTGTGGTCCCCAGCCCACTGGTTGGCAACCACTGTTCTAGTCCAACCCCCTGCTTAGACAGGAAATCCTATTCCACTTTAGAGAAATGGTTGTCCAATGTCTTCTTAAAAACCTCCAGTGTCGCAGCATTCACAACTTCTGGAGACGAGTTGTTCCACTGATGAATTGTTCTCACCGTCAGGAAATTTCTGCTTAATTTTAGATTGCTTCTCTCCTCGGTTGCTTTCCGCCCGTTGCTTCTTGTCTTGCCTTCAGGACTTTTACAACCTCAACTTACAACAATTCATTTAGTGACTTTCTGAAGTTAGAGTGCCCCTGAAAAAGTGATTTATGACCATTTTTCACACTTAACATTGCAGCATCTCCATGGTCACGTGATCCAAATTTGGATTCTTGGCAGCTGGCCTGTATTTATGATATTGCCGTGTCCCAGGGTCATGGGATCACCTTTTGTGACCTGCTGACTAGGAAACTCCATGGAGAGGCCAGATTCACTTAACAACCATGTTACTAACTTAACCACCTGGGTGATTCATTTAACAACTCTGGCAATGAAGTAAAATGGGGCAAAACTCACTTTACAACTGTCTTGCTTAGCAACAAACAATTGTGGTCATAAGTCGACTTTTATGTACATTGAGAGCATTTGCACCAAGACAAATTCCTTGTGTGTCCAATCACACTTGGCCAATAAAAGAATTTTATCTATCTATCTATCTATCTATCTATCTATCTATCTATCTATCTATCTATCTATCTATCTATCTATCATCTTTCTAATTATCTATATCTATCTATCTGTCTATCTATCTATCTATCTATCTATCTATCTATCTACTTTCTAATTATCTATCTATCTAATTATCTATCTATCTTTTGATCTATCTATCTATCTATCTATCTATCTATTAATCTAATCTAATCTAATTATATCTATCTGTCTGTCTACCTCCCTACCTCCCTGCCTACCTGTAGGAACTTCATGGGTCCACCTGTTCCGTGAAAGGTTTTAATCCATTACTTTGTAAAGAGACGGCACATGCACAATTTTAACAGAGTGACGTCAGGATCAGGAAGCTATAAGTTCTTCCAAATACATGGTCATTTCAGGGAACCCACATCCACTCAAGGATGAAGTTGGAGAGAGATTCTCCCTTGGAGCTTGTAAAAGAAGAGTCCCATTGGCTTATAGTGGCCGAAATAATGGCTCTGGCTAACCATTTTAATTAAACGGTTGGCACCATGGTGATGCAGTGGTTAGAATGCGGTATTGCAGGCTAATTCTGCCCACTGCCAGCTGTTCGATCCTGACCAGCTCAAAGTTGGCTCAGCCTTCCATCCTTCGGAAGTTGGTAAAATGAAGACCTAGATTGTTGGAGGCAATATGCTGATCTTGTAAACTGCTTAGAGAGGGCTGTAAAAGCACTATGAATAGCAGTAGCAATAGCATATACTGCTTTACAGTGCCTTTACAGGCCTCTCTAAGCGGTTTACAGAGTCAGCCTCTTGCCCCCAACAATCTGGGTCCTCATTTTGCCCACCTCAGAAGGACGGAAGGCTGAGTCAACCTTGAGTTATTTCTGAATAAACAGGATCGTGTCCTAATAGGCCCAGCCCAGTTTTAATGCAGTAGGACGAGTGGTGAGATTCAAAATTTTTTACTACTGGTTCTGTGGGCGTGGCTTAGTGGACGTGGTGTGGCTTGGTGGGCGTGGCAGGAGAAGGATACTGCAAAATTACATTCCCTCCCGACCTGCTAACCTGCTTTCCAGCTCCATTCTCCTGTGCAGGGCAACCAAAGAAGACCCAGCCAATCAACTGGGACTCAGGAGGCAGAGAAGAGATGGGGGCGGGCCCAGTCAGAGGTGGGATTTGCCGGTTCTCCGAACTACTCAAAATTCCCGCTACCGGTTCTCCAGATCCAGTCAGACCCTGCTGATACTACCTGGTTGGAGGCTCTTTGAGGCTGGTAGCCTGTACCATGATGGGCTACTCGTAAATAAAAAATTTGTCTCCTAGTTAACAGAGCCGCCTATTGATGTTTGTTGAGTTTGTCATTTTTCTCAACATAGTTTGTTTAGTTCCCTCTCCAGCCTCTCTTCCAGAACTTCAAGGAAGTCATTCAGTCTCCAATTCTGTCTTTATAATGACAAGGTTGTGGCGGCTGTGGCAGAGAGACCAAAAAGGATCCATAGTTATCGATAAACGGATCTGGGGGTTTCTCTCTGCTTAATTCAGGATCCAGCAGTTAACTGATACACAAGACTGGCTCTTGCTCAGCAAAGGCAGCTTTAGGGAGCCGCTAATGAATCAAAGTCGGCCTTCCCAAGGCGCTAGTCCTCATGCAGCATTTTCTTTCTCTCTCTCTCTCTCTCTCTCCCCAGCGCTCAGCGAGGAACCCCCAAGGGGGCCACGACCATGGCCAGCAGTCCTTTGCCGGCCTCCACCGAACTCCTTCTGTCGGCCCCGTCCAACGCGTTCCCACCAGAACCGCTGAGCCAGCCCGCTCCCGCCTCCCGCGGCGGCTCCTCCTCGGTGGTCCCCTCGGCTTCGGGCGCCATGAAGCCCAACCAGGTGGGCCAAGTGATCCTGTACGGCATCCCCATCGTCTCGCTGGTGATCGACGGGCAGGAGCGCCTTTGCCTGGCTCAGATCTCCAACACGCTGCTCAAGAACTTCAGCTACAACGAGATCCACAACCGTCGGGTGGCGCTGGGCATCACCTGCGTGCAGTGCACGCCCGTCCAGCTGGAGATCCTGCGCCGGGCCGGCGCCATGCCCATCTCCTCCCGCCGCTGCGGCATGATCACCAAGCGGGAAGCCGAGCGCCTCTGCAAGTCCTTCCTGGGCGAGAACCGGCCGCCGAAGCTGCCCGATAACTTCGCCTTCGACGTGTCCCACGAGTGCGCCTGGGGCTGCCGGGGCAGCTTCATCCCGGCCCGCTACAACAGCTCCCGGGCCAAGTGCATCAAGTGCAGCTACTGCAGCCTCTACTTCTCGCCCAACAAGTTCATCTTCCACTCGCACCGCACGCCCGACGCCAAGTACCTGCAACCCGACGCCGCCAACTTCAACTCCTGGCGTCGCCACCTCAAGCTGACCGACAAAAGCCCGCAGGACGAGCTGGTCTTCGCCTGGGAGGACGTCAAAGCCATGTTCAACGGCGGCAGCCGCAAGCGGGCCTTGCCTTCCTCGGCCGGCCCGTCCAACCACCCGCACTCGCACCCGCCGCCGCCGCCGCCGCCGCCCCCGCCGCCTTGCCATCCTCTGGCCTCGGTCAGGGCCGGCGGGGTGGGCCTGGCGGGCGGAGGAGGAAGCGGAGGAGGAGGAGGCCTCTTGAGCCCGCACCTCCTCGCCGGGCCTCCGCCGCCTCCGCCTCCGCCGCCGGATCTGAGCCAGAAGCGGCCTCGCTTCGACGACGACAGCGAGCTCCAAGAAGCGGTAGCGGCGGCCGCGGCGGCGGCGGCGGCGGCTATGGCGCACGGCAAAGCCCCGCGGAACTATCCGGTCATCCCGGTGCCCAGCAAGGGAGCCTCCTTCGGGGGCGTCCTGCAGAAATTCCCCGGCTGCGGCGGGCTCTTCCCTCACCCTTACGGCTTCCCGGCTGCCGCCGCCGCCGCCGCCGCCTTCAGCCTCTGCCACAAAAAGGAGGAGGGCGACGGGCTGGGCGGGGCGGCTCCAAGCGGATCGGGGGCTCCCAAAGCGGCGTCGGGAGCCCCGTCGGCCGGCGGAGCGGGTCTCTCCGGTCTCTTCTGGCCCGGGAGCCGCAAAGACTCGACGGCGGCGGCGGCAGCGGCGGCCGCTGCTTTCTACCCGCCTTTCTGTATGTTCTGGCCGCCCCGGGCACCGGGAGGCCTGCCTGGGCTGCCCACCTACTTGCAGCCCCCGCCACCGCCTCCTCCTCCTCCTCCGCAACCGGCCTGCTCGGCCCTGGGCGGGGAGAGCTCCAGCCTGCTTCGCCAAGCCTTCCTGGACCTGGCTGTGGAGCCCAGCGGCGACGGGGCGGCCGCCGGGCTGGGGGTGCCTACCACCGCCGCTGCCCCCCAAGCAAGTGGCACTGCGGGCGGGGGCAGCAGCCGGGAGCCCCGCGCTTTCGAGGGCGGCGGCGAGGGCGGTGGGTCCCCTCCCACCTCCGAGGGCCCGCTGCCCGCCGCTGCCCACCTGCTGGACGGCCAAGCGCGGCCCAAGGGGGGCTCTGCCTACCACCACTCCAGCGCCTTCCGCCCGGTGGGCGGCAAGGAGGACTCGGCGGAGAGCCTGGCCAAGCTCCATCAACACCATCAGCCGTCGGGCCGGTCTTCCTCGCCGCCGCCGCCGCTCCTGCTCCTGCCGTCCGACCGCGAGCCTGTCCTCCAGCCGGCCGGGCCCCGGCTTCCCTCCCCCGGCGGGACCAGTTGCAGCTTCCCCAGCGAGGACAGCAGCGAGGAGGAAGAAGAGGAAGAGGAGGAGGAGGAGGAGGAAGAGCCGGAGGTGGACGTGGAGAGCCACCGGCAGCCCGGCGAGGAAGAGGAGGAGGAGGAAGAGCGAAGGGAGGAGGAGGAAAGAGGAGGGGAGGCCGGCCACTTCCAGCAAGGCCGGGGACTGACGGACAAAGGGGGCTGCCGGGAGAGATCGAACTCTTCCAGCGCTGCCCCGTCGGGGTCTTTCGCTGGGCAGGAGAGCCCGGCTCACCCCGAGACCGAACAGCTGCCGCCACCGCCCCTGGCTGCGCCCCCCTGCCTCCCCAAAGGGCCCGGCAGCCCCGCCCTCCAGACAGCCCAGGAGATCCCAACGACGCCCTTCAAAGATGTAAATAGACCCCCTTCCCACCCTAGGAGAGGGGGGATGGGGTGGTGTGTGCTGGGATTTCCCCACTGAGTTGGGTGGGGGTGGGTGTGTTCAAATTTTTATTACTTTTTCAAAATATAATATATGTGCAAAATACGGAAGAAAACAATAAGAGCATAAAGGAAGAGAAAAGTGTAGAGCGAGAGGGAAAAGGAAAGGAAAGGAAAGGAAAGGAAAGGAAAGGAAAGGAAAGGAAAGGAAAACGGTTGACTTCCAACTCCTTTTGGTGCAAAGGGATAATAGCATCAAACCTCAACTTTTTACTTTTATATAATAATATCAGCCAGCCATTTTCTATAACAACAAAACCTAACTAATCGGCAAAACCCAAAATCGAAGTTTCACATTTCCACCCACCCCCTCAACCTCAAGCACAAAGTCCAGAAGTGGTTTCCAAGTACAGGTAGTCCTCGGCTTCGGACCACAATTGAGGCCAACATTTCGGTGGTTAAGTGAGACATTTGTTCAGGGAGTTTTGCCCCATTTTATGACTTTTCTTGCCACCGTTGTTAAGTGATTCCCTGCAGTTGATAAGTGAAGTGAATCAAGTTTCTCCACTGACTTTGCTTGCCAGAAGATTGCAAAAGGGGTTCACATGACCTTGGGAAAACAGCAACAATCCTAAATATGAACCCGTTGCCAATCACCTGAATTTTGATCATGTGACCATGAGGACACTGCAAAGGTCGTAACTGAAAAACGGCGATAAGTCACATTTTTTCAGTGTTGTAACTTTGAATGACCACTAAACAAACAGTTGTAAGTCGAGGACTATTGTGATGGCCCAGGATGGCAAAGACAACAAAGTCACAAAAGTAGATAAAGTCCCTTTAGTACCTCCAACTTGGCCCCCAATGTCCAGTTACCTTTGGCTGGAGAAAAAACTCCCAAGAACAGTTTTTAAAGGGAAGAAATTCAGTCCGAACCCAAAATTAAATTATAAATAAAAACCAACACAAACCACAAAGCTGCAGCAATTAACAAGACAGTGCAGGATAAGGAATTGCAGACTTCAAAAGATAACGAAACACATACAGTTGAGAGGATGCCAGAACCCAGATAAGACTTAACAAACAAAGATAATGCATGCTTTGCTTCCAGCAAGGTGCTGTGCGCAAACACCCTCTTTATCCTGTTTTTCCAGCTGCAGCTAATGAAGGGAATCAGGGCCTTTTTCTCCCCCGTAACCCACATTGCTCCCTTCTCCATTCCTCCCTGCGTGCCCTAGGATGAAGAGGAGTTGGGCCTGGGTCTTCTTCTGAATGCCCATCTGGATTCTGCCCTTCCCCAGTTTCCTCCACAGACACTGGAGCCACACCCCCACTCCTTGTCAGTTGCTCCACCACTCCCTCAGAATCAGATTCCAACAGGGGCATGACGACTACCTGTAGAAACAAAAGTAAAAGCTCAGCTTTGATTGGCTACTCTCTTCTGCAAAATCTTCTTGTCAGGAAGGAACAACTGAGAGTAACTTTAGAAAATCCTCACATATACCCCCTCCCCAATCTGAGATGGAACCACTGGTAACTTTGCTTCCAAAGCCAGATGGATTTACACAACCAGCTAAACTTAATCCCAGTGTGGTGGGAGTTGTGGAAGCCAGTTGTGTAAACCACACCTTCAGGGGAAGCAGTCTAGTTTATTCCTTGGGGAGACACAGTTTAAAAAGCAAGAGTGTCGCTTAGTGTGGCATTTGCTTAATTTATTGTGTGATATGAACCCAGTCAGGGAGCTGCTTCTCATTTAAATGGAACAGAATAGAATACTTTATTGGCCAAGTGTGACTGGACACAGAAGGAATTTGTCTTGGAATTTGTCTTGCAAATGCTCTCAGTGTACATAAAAGAAAAGATACATTCGTCGAGAGTCAAGAATCATGAGGTACAACACTTAATGACAGTCATAGGGTACAATAAGCAATCAAATCATACTAGGAAACGGTTAATATAAATTGTAAGGATACAAGCGACAAAGTAACAGTCATGCAGTCACAAGTGGGAGGGGATGGGTGATGAGGAGCGATGAGAAGATTAACAGTAATAGTAATGCTGACCTAGTAAATAGTTGGACAGTGTTGAGGGAATTATTTGTTTAGCAGAGTGATGGCGTTCAGGAACAAACTGTTCTTGTGTCTAATTGTTCTGCTGTGCAGGGCTCGATAGCATCGTTTTGAGGGTAGGAGTTGAAACAGTTTATGTCCAGGATGTGAGGGGTCTGTAAATATTTTCACAGGCTGGTGTTCTTAAATTATTTTCTCCTAATACAGGTTGTCCTACATTTGCAACCACTGTTGAGCCCCAAATTTCTGCTGCTAAGTGAAACAGTTGTTAAGTGAGTTTTGCCCCATTTTAGGACCTTTCCGGCTGCAATTGTTAAGGGTATCGCTGTAGTCGGTTAAATTAGTAACATGACGGTGAAATGAATCTGGCTTCCCCATTGACTTTGCTTGTCAGAAGATCACACACAGTGATCACAAAACCCTGGGATGCTGCAACCATCATCAACACATGCCCAAATTTGATCACGTGACCACAGAGATGCTGCTCAAAAAACAGCCATAAATTCCTTTTTCTCAGTTCCCCTTGTGACGTTGAGCAGTCACTAAAAAAAAGTGTTGCAAGTCGAGGACCACTTATTATCATTTCACTTCTGTTGCCTGCAAAATGCTGCTTTCCTTTCCAAATCGTATCTTTTTTCCTCCCCCAAAGTCATTGAAAAGCTGTTCTTCCTCCACCCCTGTCAAACCTCTGAGATTAAATTTGGGAGAAAAAAAATCCAAGCCAAGTGTTTCATCCACAAAGCAACTTACACGGGTTACCGGTTGAAGGTTCTTGGTTTTAATTTACCTGACCTTCAAAACGGACGGGACGAATAGCCATTTTAGTGGTTAGCCCCCAGTCCAGACTACATTTAAGTGGTAAAGCTGACTAGAAATGAAGTCCAACTCCTGGGGTCCCCATTGGGTCAATTGATGTTGGTTTTTTGGGAAGAAACATAGACAAGAATATTTATAACTCGGGGTTGAACTCGGGGTTGTTCCTGGTGCAGTGCTTGGTTATTTCTTGCAGTTGTTTCATTACTTGACAAGGTAACATCATCAGTGCTAGTGAGTGTGGGTTTGCTCCTGGTTTGTAGTTTGTAGTTTCTTGCAGTACAGGTAGTCCTCGGCTTACGACCACAATCAAGGCCAAAATTTATGTTCGGGCAGTTTTGCCTCATTTTACCATTTTTCTTGCCACACTTGTGACAAGCATCACTGCCGTTGTTAAATTAGTCACGCCGCTGTTAAGTAAATCTAGCTTTGTTTGAAAAAATGAGGTTACCTTAAAAGGGATCAAAGGTGACCCTGGGATACCGCAATAAATATATATGCCTAAATATGAACCAGTTGTCAAGCATCTAAATGTAAATCACGTGACCACGGGGAAGCTGCAACAGTCATAAGTCTGAAAAATGGTCATAGGTCACTTGTTCCAGTGCCGTTGTAACTTTGAATGGTCACTAAATGAACTGTTGTAAGTTGAGGACTGTCTGTAGTTTGCTGTGCCAATGCTGAGAAAACCCCACACTCACTAACACTGATGATGTTATTTAATTGGGTAATGAAATGTCTGCAAGAAAACAACCATGTCAGAGAGCACCAAAGACCCCATAAGCCAGGGGTCGCCAACCTTTTGTACCTCAGGAACCACCAGACTCATAATTTTAAATCCTGCGGGCCAGAGACCCTGGGAAAATCCCCCCCAAAAAAGTCTGTAGGAAAATTCCCCACCCTGTTTTCCTACCGATCGATCGTTCTTTATTTAGGACTGCAGGATACCGTCTCCAGCTCTGTCTCAGGGGGAGAGAGAGAAAAAGAGAGAGAAAGAGAGACTTTTGGCTTCATGCAAGGAAAGCAGCAGAAGCAGCAGAAGTCTTTCTTTCTCTCCCGCAAACTCTGCCAGAAATGAGTCTTTGCCGGTGCAGCCTCTTGGAGCAGGAGGCCTTGCAGGGTCCCAAAGACTCATCTCTGGCTGAGTTTGGGGGAGAGAAGGAAAGACTTTTGCTGCTTTCTTTGCGTGCAGCCAAAAGCAGAAGAAAGCAGCGGAAAGAAGCAGCTTGGTGGCCAGGCCAGGCGCGTGGAGCGAGTGGGTCAAGTTACCCCCCTCCGCCCTTTCCCGCCTCCCCTCACTACCTCGTGTTGTTCACAATGCAAGCGACGCAAACCTTGTGTTCCCGTGCAGCCTGGATTAATTCCTTTGGAGGGTGCTTTGAGGGTGACATTTCTCTGCGGACCATCAAAATTTTCTCTCAGACCACCAGTGGTCCCCGGCCCACTGGTTGGCAACCACTGCCATAAGCAACATAGAGGTAGTTTTACTATTGCGTTCTTTGGAATTTAACTGCCCAGAGATGAGTTGATAGTTTTCCATCCAATTCTTAATCAATCTCAACCTTGCTTAGCTCTCCAAACAGAGGTAAAATCTGAAAGTGATCACAAGCCAAGTGTGGGTTTCCACAGAATACGGTCAAAATTTTCAAGTTGCTCGTAGCCACACCCTGCAAATAGACATATTTAGAATTTGTGGCGTTTTCGTCTCCCTGGACTACTGTAGAAAGTCAGATAAACCCTGGAGGCAATAGGGAGAAATTAAAGTAGCTTTTTGTGTTGATATCCTAAAGCCAAGAAGTATGAATCCCATTGCTGAAAAATTGCATCAAACCAGAACAGTACTCTAAGCCAGCACCATCTAAAAATGAGCTTTATAGTTTTCCTGCAAATATATTCTTTTCTCTTTGGCAATCATTCGCATTGATTTTTAGAGCTAGAGTGCACTGTTTCAGGCTTCCAGGGTTAATAATCATAAAGATTATAATTTCACAATATGGAAGGAAAAGCAAAACAATTATGTTTTCCTCTTCAGTTATGTTAGGGATAAAGTCCCATATTTCTCCCAGATATGTGAGTGTTGTAATCCCAATTCACCTGGAGGGCAAAGCTCCTTGAAAAGGCCTACAATCTTCCTTTTTGTGAACCACAAGAATTTGATTGCATGAGAACCGGAGTCTCCAAACTTGACAACTTTAAGACTTACGGACTTCAACTTCCAGAATCCAGGCTGAGGAATTCTGGAGTTGGTCCAACAGTCTTAAAGTGGAGATCCTGCATTAGAATCAGAAAGATCCCACCAAAGGATCAATCAGCAAAGGGCATTTGGGTGCTAGAATAGATTCCAGGTGGGCAAGAAAGCGAAATATCACATTTGGAAGTCTAATAGAGGAATAGCTGCCTTGTAAAGACGACAGTTCTACTTTGAAGAGAGGTATTGGTTAGAACCAGTGGTGGGATTCAAAAACGTTTGCTAATGGTTCTGTGGGTGTGGTTTGGTGGCTGTGGCATGGCTTGGTGGGTGCCACTTGTTGGGCGTGGCAGGGGAAGGATACTGTAAAATCCCCATTCCTTCCCCACCCCGCTAACCTGCTTTCCAGCTCCGTCCTCCTATGCAGGGCAACAAAAGAAGACCCAGCTGATCAGCTGGGACTCAGGAGGCAGAGAAGAGATGGGGGCAGGGCAGTCAGAGGTGGTATTCCAAACTACTCAAAATTTCTGCTACTGGTTCTCCAGAACTGATCAGAATCTCCTGAATACCACCTCTGGTTAGAACCCACACAAATCTTTACAATTCATGTACATGGTCAAGAAATGACGTTTTCCTCCCTCTTAATATTAATAAATATTTAAGATTTCAAGTCTTCCAAGGATGCTAAATGGAAGATTTAAGTTGGGTGGGGGGCAGAGCCACCTTGAGAAATTGGTCTTTGGGACTCTCTCCCATGTTGTAGCATTTTGTATGAGGAAGAAGAGCTATAATAGCGGGAGGATTGTTAATGTTAATATTAATGAACAGGTCTAGAAGAACCAGGTGTGAGTTATTTTCTTTCCACTTCTGAATGTCTTGGGTTGGTCCAGTTCTTCTCTGTTAAGGCAGAGAACGTTCGCCTTGCCTTTGGAAAGCAAGGACAGAGGCCACCCAATTTGTGACATTAGTCGTACCAAAGAGGTTGCAGAGGTTTTGGGGGAACGGGGAAATTCCTTGCTAGGTAAGGTCTTATCCCATCCCTGAAGGAGAGATTTGGGCTGCAAAACTGGACCTTCCATGCTGTTCCCACTGAACTCAGAAGGATGTCTTTTGAAAAAGCTACTTGTCCAGAATGACATAGGGCAGTGGTGGCTAACCTTTTTGGGTTCCTGTGCCAAAAATTGTGCGCACACTGGCACGCTCACGTGCCAGCACCCAGAAAGCACTGCGCACACCCCATGCCTCCTACGTATGTGCGCAATCTCCACCCACCCACGCCACCCTCTTACCAGCACTGCACCTCACAGCTGATTTTGGGCCGGTTTGAGGCCTTTTTCAGCCTCCCAGAGGCTTAAGGAGGCTTCGGCAGGCTTTGCAGGCCGAAAACTAGCCCCGTTTTGTCACTTCCGCTATTTCGGAAAATACCAGAAGTGATGAAACAGGGCTAGTTTTCGGCCTGCAAAAGCCTTCCTCAAGCCTTTGGGAGGCCGAAAAAGGCCTCAAACTGGCAGGAAATCAGCTGTGAGGCATACGCATGCACAGTGAGGTAAGTTTGCCTACACCTCGCTTTCCGGCACAAATGGCTCTGTGTGCCACCTGTGGCATGTGTGCCATAGGTTCGCCATCATGGACATAGGGCCTCTTTCTTGAGTAAGGGGGTTGGACTAGATAATCTCCAAGATCCTTTCAAACCCTATTGTTCATTGTTCTAAAAAGGCCCATTTTGGCTCTTCCGGTTCAGTGCCTCGAGGTGGACAAGTTTTGAACGAAGCCCCTTTAAGATGTTTTCTGCAGTAGATCTTTGACTATTAAAAATGCCACTTGTTTTCCATCAGGGGTACCACACCGAGGATACCACTGGTGTTTTCCTCATGTTTTGGACTACAGCTCCCATAATGCTCAAGAAATAATGAATAGTTCCCAAGAAAAGGACTATCAAAGCCCTAACACTTAGCTAAAATGCAGAGAGGACACTGGGTAAACTTCCCTGAACTGGAACCCCTTCCTGGGATCTGTGTCAGTGGTGGTATGCTACTGGTTTGGACTGGTTTGGCCGAACCGGTAGTAAAAAAAAAAGCCTTCCACGATCAGCTGAGAGGAGAAAGAAGAGAAAAACTCAGGATCGGCCCTCCAACCCACCTCTGCACTTTTCTCTTCTCTCCTCTCAGCTAATTGGTGCTGCAGGCCTCAGCTGATGTGGGGAAAGCTGCATAGACATTAGGTACACATGCACCATCATCAAACTGGTAGTGGAAGAGATAGGATCCCACTGCTGATCTATGTCTTTTAGTTATGGATCTGATTGTTTACATAACACAGTGTTTCTCCATCTTGGCCACTTTAAGATGTGTGGGCCTGAGCAATTCTGGGGTGGGTGAAGTCCACACATCTTACAGTGGCCAAGATCAAGAAACATTGATTTAACCCCGACTTGCTTCCCAATAGATGCTTATCTTCCCAACAAGTTTCGGCTACAGGACATAAGCCCCCCTCCCCTTTTGAATCAGTACACTGGCAATTTGTGTAAGATGTAGCGTGCACATTCACAAAATGGCTGCTGCGAGAGACTTGCCCCTTCACAATATGCCTGCCGTGCTAAGCCTGGACCCTTGTAAGACACCCAGAGTCATTTCTGCAAATAAAGGGGATGTTAGAGGGAGATACTTTGCATTGCATGGATTTTATTCAAATAAGCCTAATGTTGTGGTTCACCAGCAGCCTGTGCAGACAACAGCAGAATTGGACAGTGGGGAAGAACAGGGACCAGTCCAGAAGTCTGGGGAGGACTTGGACGAGGGTCCTGCATCCGATGCAGAGATGGGGCCAGGACCATCTGGTAGTTATATGCTGACTCCAGAGCCCCAAGATTCTGGCAGAGCGAGGCTGAGGAACAAGCGGAGGCTGTTCCCAGTGTGTGTGTATGCGCAGACCTGCCAGAAAGCAAGAACAGTTAAGACAAAAGGGGCAACTTGGGAGTAAGGCTTGGAGGTGATTGGCCCTCCCATAAGACATAAAGGAGGAGCAAAGGGAGATGAGCCTTTGCAGGAAGCAATGTCATCATTCGCTCTGATGGGTTTGGACTCTGAAAGCTCCATGGTGAATTTGCTCTCTGTTTGGTTTTGAAAGACTAAATTGGGACTTTAGTCGTTGGCAACACTTCAAGTCAGATAAAGGTGCGTTCTTATCAGACGTCTCCCGAAGAACCTTGGCAGACATTCCTGGGACTAATTATAACTAGTTGAGACTCATTCCGGGCTGTGAATGATGATAATTCATAGCCATTGAACTAAAATAAAAGGGTTTTGGATTTTATGTGTGTTTGTTGGTGTCTCAGGAAGCCTTGGTCAGAGAACACCTAGGGTTGAAGTGTCAATGCTTGTCAACTTTAAGATATACAGTTGTCAAAGTCTGAAATGCTCTGCCTGATTCAGTTGTTTCAGCTACAAATTTTCAGTTTCAGTCACAAATTGACTTCCGTGGACCTTACATCATATATAAGTGGTTAGTAGAGGAGGTGTGCATAAGTCACTAACGTGCCTATCGTCCCTGTCGTTGTGTTTTTATTCTTTTACTCTTGTTCTCATTTTTGTTTGATAAATTCTAATAAATAAATAAATAAAATCTGTGGACTTCGACTCCCAGAATTCCTCAGCCAGACATGCTGGCTGGGGAATTCTGGGAGTTGAAGTCCACAAGTCTTGAAGTTGCCACGGTTGGATATCCCTGGCTTAGGGGAACAAGTTATGTGGACTAGAATCTGATAGGCACCAAGGGAGTTCTGGATGAGGCAGGGGATGTTTTGCAACAATATTTAATGCCTGGTAACCATCACATCGCCAATACTGGATCTAAGCCATTTTTTAAAATAGAGCCTTAAATACCATTGATTTTGGTGGGTCTCCTTTAGTTACGTCTGGAGCCAACTGTCTACCTCTCGATTGCCCAAAATAACTTTATAATTGACAGAAGGTGTCAACATCTAGACTGACTGATTTCAAAAAAGCTAAGTATATGAGATACAGATTAGAGTTACATAGGAGATCAGGGCAATTCAGGAAGGAAAACTAGATGGAGAAGTTGAAAAAGAATATAGTCCTTGCTTAGTGACTGTTTGCAGTTACGCTGGTGATGAAAAAGTAACTTCACAACCAATTCTTACCTTTATGGCTTTCACAGGTCTGTAAAGCAAAGGAAAGCCAAAGGAAGATCAGAGGCACAGTGGTGGTTTCACTTAGTGACTGCTTTGCTTAATAACTGAGTTGCCAGTCACCACTATGGTCACTAAACAAAGACTAGCTGTAATGGAAGAAAGAAAGAAAGAAAGAAAGAAAGAAAGAAAGAAAGAAAGAAAG
>NW_020769310.1:184393-194759 GCF_900518735.1 Pseudonaja textilis | reverse complement strand
AAGAAAGAAAGAAAGAAAGAAAGAAAGAAAGAAAGAAAGAAAGAAAGAAAGAAAGAAAGAAAGAAAGAAAGAAAGAAAGGCTATTTCTATACAGTTGATAGAAAAATTACCTGTATGTGCACTGATATCATGAAAACATAAGTTTGACATATAAACTCTACTGCAATTCATCTCCCAAAATCTGGTGCCCAAATCCTACAAAGAAACCCTTGGCAATACAGCCTAGGTTGATTAACCAGGACCCTCAAATCCAAGAGAATTTGCAACTTTCTCCACTTGGAGGTCATACCCCTCCATCAACTCTGGCCACAGCAGAAGAGGGACTCGAGCGATCTCTAAAGAACCTCAGATTTTTCCTACTATGGTTACTCTTCTAAAATGCAATGACCTTCACCTCTTTTGAAGGACAGCTCTCAGCATCTCTGCATTCAGCGGAACCAATAGTTATGTCAGCTTATCAGACTTGGCCTGCAGACATCCACACAACCTCTTGATGCCAGCAAAGGCAAACAATGGCCATCTCTTTGCTGCCATCTGGTGGTAATCTGGAAGTTGGTGGACAACACCTTAAGAACCACCAGGTAGAAACATGCCAGGTGAACTAATTCTGTTGTAAGGATTAACATAATCTTGTAAGGCTGAAAGTACAAATCTCCTATCATTTCCATTGCAGACTGACAACTTCAGAATCCTTTCTGAATCTCTTCCTCTGCCCATTACGCAGTTGTCAGCTGTGTCTTCTCTTATCTGATTATCGCTGTACCTTCCCTTCCTTCTGTTTCCCAAGGTCATTCTCACACCCCGTTACAACATAAATCCTAGTACATTGGGAGGAAAAAAAAGATCTTGGAAGTGGATCTTTTTCAGTTCAAAACAAGGTTCCCATTGACATTAGTGAGATTGCTCAAACCCACAATCAGGATCCAACCCATTGTCACCTTTCATAGTTTTTGATTTGTATGTTAGGTTACAAGTTGAGTACTAGTTGGGTACTCAAGAAATGACCCTATCTCCCAATGAAAGCTACCACAAATCTTGATATGAGATTTACCCTGGGTGTGTAATTCTCTCCCTCCCCCCTCTCTCACACATACATAGTGTGTGAGACTGAGAGGGGGAGTGTGTGTGTGTGAGAGAGAGAGAGAGAGGGAGGGAGGGAGAGGGAGAGAGAGAGAGAAACAGCACTAATGTTCTCTAATCACTAATAATTGGGGGTGGGAGACTGTTTTCTTCCTTCCTTCCTTCCTTCCATCTAATTTTTGCTTGTTGTTTATTTCTTTCCATGTTGGCAGATTCCGAAAAGCAAGGAAGCCCATCCCGTCAGCCTCTCTTCTTCCAAGGAAGATAATTTCTCAGGCAAGGCAATGCAATGGATTCCTGTTGTGTTTCCATCCCTGGGGTGCAGTCAGGAGGGAGCAAAATGGACTTGCATCTCCTAAAATAGACCCCCAAACTGTTTTGGTCCTGCTGCGTAGTTCCTGAAAAGTTTTAGTGTCAAGATTCTGAACCTTAAACAACATGTGTTTGTGTGTGTTTGTGTATAGGTGTATGTATATGGGATGGGGATGAAGGATGTTAAGAGAAGAGACCTATTTCTCCATCTGTATCCATCTTTTAACATTTATTTTTTACAGCTAGGTACAGCTTTCCATCTCTTTTTTATTGATAGCTAGCTTCTCTCTTTATCTCTTTTATAGATAAATAGAGCTGTTCTGTCCTGATCTAATTTATATTTAATGAGAAAATGAGAAGGAGGAGGAGGAGAAATTCAGCATCATAATAGTTGCCTATACAAGATGCCTAACCAGATCACTGAATTAACCCATTTTCTGGGTTCGTGCGATATGAGCCACTCACTGACCAAATGACCTTCATTTGTGGTGCATTGTAAGTCAGTCGTACACAGGTAGTCCTCGAGTTACGAACACAATTGAGCCCAAAATTTATGTTACTAGGTGAGATATTTGTTAAGAGATTTTTGCCCCATTTTACGACTTTTCTTGCCACAGTTGTTAAGTGAATCAATGCATTTCTTAAAGTTAGTCACATGGTTGTTAAGTGAATCCGGCTTACCCCTTGACTTTGCTTGTCCAAAGATCACCAAAGGCGATCACGTGATGCCGGGACATTGCGACCGTCATAAAAATGAACCAGTGGTGAAGCATCTGAATTTTGATCCCATGGCCACGGGGATGCTGTGAGGGCTGTAAGTTTGGAGAAAGGGACATAAGTCACTTTTTTCCAGTGCCGCAACTTGGAACGTTTGCTAAAGGAACCGTTGTAAGTCGAGGACTACCTGCATAGCGTAGGTTTACAAGATTAACCAAGCTTAACCCTGGCCACACTTAGCAGGGTTATCCACAAGGCGTGGTCAAATAAAGTCAAGATACAAAATGCAGAAAAAGCAAGGATGGAAAGGAACCTTGGAGATATTCTTGTTCAAACCAGTGGTGGGATGCTACCGGTTCAGACTGGTTCATACGAACCGGTTGTTCTGATGGTCAGCTGGCCCATCCCGCCCGCTCATCTCAATCACGAGGCACAGCTGATTCCTCCTCTCTTGCTGTTCTGCTTACCTTTGCTGACTTGGAAAGGAAGCAGCCGAGCTTCTAAATGCCCCATTTTCAGCGCTGCGCACAAGCACCTTAGGTGAGCGAGCACGCGAAGCACGCTCTCACCAAACCGGTTGTCAAACCGGCAGCATCCCACCACTGGTTCAAATCCCTGATCAAACAGGAGACACTGTACCGTTCTGGTCAGACGGTTGTCCAATTTCTTCTTGAGGTGGGTGCTCCTCCACTAACGGAGCACCACTCACAACTTCCAGGGGCAGGATGACGATTGTAGCAGTGCTTTCATTGTACCATCGCAGCCGCCATCTTAACTTCCCTGGACAAACCTGTTCACCCTGGCTGTGCCAATATAACCTCTAGATTTCTAACTGATCTGAGTAAGGGTGTCGTATGAACATAATTAGTATGTGAAGGATAAGACATCAGCAATGAAACGCAGGTAGTTTTCGACTTACAACCACAATTGAGCCCAAAATTTCTGTGGCTAAGCCAGACAGTTTTTAAGTGACTTTTGTCACGGCAGGGGTCAAGTTACCAACACGGCTGTTAGATGAATCTGGTTTCCCTGTTGACTTTGCTTGTCAGAAAGTTGCAAAAGGGAATCGCATGACCCTGGGACACTGCAACCCTCATAAGTACATGCCAGTTGCCAAGCACCTGAGTTTTTGTTCACGTGATGCTGCAATGGTCGTAAGTGTGAAAAGCAGTCATAAGTCACTGTTTTCAGTGCTACTGTAACTTCTGATGGTCACTATTTTATTTATTTATTTTTTTCCAGATTTTGTTCTATTTTACTTTACTCATTTGATTATTTTTATTAGTTTTTATTGTTTTTTTATTTTAAATATGGTTTTACATTCTCTAAGCCGCCTCAAGTCACCGTGGGTGAATAGGCGGCAATATACATTCAATAAATAAATGAATAAATAAAAACATGTGAACCGTTGTAAGTCAAGGACTACCTGTATAACACCTCTCTCATTCTGAGTATCTCTTCTTTCAGTTTCAACAGAAATGTTAAGGAGATTTCTCTGTTTTGGCCAATACAAGTAATCCTCAAGTTACAACTACGACTGAGCCCAGAATTTATGATGCTCAGTGAGAAATTGGTTAAGTGAGTTTTGCCCCCATGTTACAACTTTTCATGCCGTGGTTGTTAAGTGAATCACTGCAATTGTTAAATTAGCAACACGGTTGTTAAATAAACCTGGCTTCCCCACGGACTTGGCTTGTCAAAAATTTTGGCCAAAGGGGATTAATGTGACCCCGGGACACCGCAACCGTCATAAAACTGGGTCAGTTGCCAAGCATCCAAATGTAAATCACGTGACCCTGGGGATGCTGTCACGGTCGTAAATGTGAAAAATGGTCATAAGTCACTTTTTTCAGTGTCGTCGTAACTTTGAATGGTCGCTAAGTGAACTGTTCTAAGTCAAGGACTGCCTGCATTTACTTTTTCTTCCTCCTTTTCTTTGTGCTTAGATAAGAACAAGGAACACAGTTTTTTCATCACAGACGCTGAACATCCAGGGGACTTTTGGAGAAATATAGCAGGTGGGTGTCGAAAGGAGCAGGAATCAAACCCAGAACACGTGTTTACTTCAAAGTAAGCCTACTGATTTCCACGGTGTCTCTTCCCTACTTGGCATGCACAGAAGCTCCTCTTGAAAATTCTTAATCAAACGACTGAATATTTCGTAGGGCTTGTTTTTGTCCCCTCCCCACAAAATAAAAATAGAACAACCCTTAATAGATGGAATAACTAAGGGGAGAATACAAATAAGCTGGGGTGGCACTGTGTTAATAGCAATAAGAATATTAATTGCGGGTCATATTTTAGCAAGAAATTTCAGAAATATATCAGGTTACACAATGGAGCAGGCTGGGAAGGGGGGGGGGCTGGAAACGGCATAAAATGACAATAATTGAAATGTTCTCTTTGAAACCTTCCATTAAAAAGGATCACAGCTTATTGCTTTTAATATCTGTCAGAGAGACATTAAAGGTGTTTTATGAGATCTAAGGCAACATTTATATTATCTCCGTGATAATGATCTCTACACAAAATGTATAATACATTGACAAAAATTACATTATACAAATTAAATGGAACCACCTTTTACTGATTGCTAAATGTCTCTAAGGGTTTTGAGGAGGGGAAGGAGGGAGAGAAGAAAGGGGGGGGGGAAAACGTGATTAGAAGTTTTGATACTAAGTTGGGTATTGCCAGGGAGGTTTGTAAGGAAAGAGGTTTTGTTTCAGGGGAGACAGAAAAGACGAAACCGGGGGGGAGGGAGCGAATGTAATTTTCCATTTATGTAATGCAAACTGTCTCGGCTTTGACTATTCACGCTTAATTGACTGTCAAACGAGGTTGTTATCCTCGGGCTACGTCTGCAAATTTGCCTGTCAAATGAGACAGAGAAAGCAAGCCAGAGAGAGAGAGAGAGAGGGAGGGAGGGAGGGAGGGAGGGAGGGGGAGAGAGAGGGAGGGAGGGGGGGAGAGAGGAGGGGGAGAGAAATGGGATATAATGGAAAGCAGTTGCAAAAATTGGGTCTCAAATCTTGGGCATAAAAGCAGGAGGGAAACCTTTGCAAACTCGGAATTAAAAACACCAAACAAAGCAGCCTGTAGAAACCAGGGTTTGGCTGGTCAAGGAGTGCATCATAGGAAAGATTTCTCCTGATTTTTTTAAATTTTTTAAAAAAAGTCTGAAAGAAGAAAGGGAAAGAGGAAACAATAGACTTTTAAATAAAGTGAAAGGATTGTCAGAAGAGAAATCAACCTTAGAATGGGGTAAGGTGGAATGGAATAGAATAGAATATTGTTTATTAGCCAAAGTATTTTGTCTCTGGTACAAAAAGCTCTCAGTGTACATAAAAGTAACAAAGTCATAAATCATAAATCATAAGATGCAGAAATATTATGTATCAAAACTATTACACACAAATACAAAAATATTAAGTTTCAGAATATTATGGAGGGAATTATTAAGGTGATTGGAGGTGTTGCTTGATTTCTTATGTGCCATGTTATGATAAGCTAAAGACTGAATAAAAATAAAAATTGGTGCTCTCTGAGCTGGTTGTTTTCTTGCAGACATTTCATTTGCCAAATTAGGTGAACACTGATGACTTTACCTAGTTTGAGTAACGAAACATGTGCAAGAGAAAAACCAAGCTCAGAGAGCACCAAGGATCCCCATAGTTCAACTCTGGGCTGTGAATATTCTCCTTTGTTGAAATTAGAAACGCCGTTCTGGATATTTATCATCCATCTGTCTGCCCTATTTATTTGAGATCGGTTACATCGAGTCATACAGAAATATATCCGAGAGTTTGCAAAATCTTTAATTCTACTTAGGTGGTAGTAAGCTTTTAAGGACCAGGCACTACTGCAAGAGACACAACTGATGCTTTCAAAAGCTTATGGAGTCATAACATATTTTCTGTTTTCTCTTTTTCTGTTTGTCAAATCATCATCCCATTTTATTTCAAAGATGCTTTTTTTTCTTCTGTGCGATTTTTCCCTTGAGGTGGAAGAAGAAAATGTTTCACTTCTTATCCAAGAAGCTTCATCAGTTTATCTGCGAAACACTTTCCTCTTTTTCCTCAAAGGAAAAAAATAATAGTCCAGTTGCCTTTTGAAGATGAAAAAAACTATGACCTGGATGACTGAGAATCTCCACAGATATCCCAAATCATATTTTGTGCAGCCGGCATAGACTGAGATAGTCATTTGCTTTGGGGAGATTGAATGCATGTTCTGCCTGTTATCTCATTCCTGTTCTCCAACTCAACAGGACAAGTAATGTTAACTTGTAAATAGTCCGGTAGCACATGAACAACTACTGCATTTATTATGACATGATGAACTCTTATAAGGCAGAATCTACTGTGAGTTGCAAAACCAAAGCGCCATAGGATTGAGCTGCCCAGAGTTGCCAAAAACTGTGAGATGGACAGCATATAAATTTACTAAATAATTATAAGTAATAACAGCAATGTTCAAAGGCAATGTAGAAGGAGACATATAGTAGACCTCGACTATTCATTTAATGACAATTCGAAGCTACAACAACGATGAAAAAGCAGTCACACTTACAACCATTGCAACTTCCCCATGGCCGTGTGATCAAAATTCAGATGCTTGGCAACTGACTCATATTTATGACCGTTGCTTTGTCCCTGGGGGGGTCACGTGATCACCTTTTGAGACTTTCTGACAAGCATATTCAATGGGGAAGCCAGATTCACTTAACAACCATGTTGCTAACTTAACAACTGCAGTGATTCACTTAACTATTGTGGCAAGAAAGGTTGTAAAATGGAGCAAAACTCACTTAACAACTGTCTTGTTTAGCAATAGAAATGTTGGACTCAATTACCTGTATCACCTGAATGCTCTCACTACAGAGATATCCCGTTTGGGCTACAAATACCTTATGGCTGCTAGATGGCAGCCCAGATACGCGAGAGCCTTACTGTAATTATTTGCTGCCCTCTAGTGGTTGTGTATCTTTTTGCGGTTCAGATCTTAAATCCTTATTGGATTCCTAGTTTTTAGTCATGTTGGAAATCTGACAGAGACTCTAAGACTGAAGAAACCTCGAGTATGCAACATTAGGAATTGTGTGACCAATAAATCTGATTTGGTAGCATCTTAAATATTGCTTTATGTATCTAATGAGCTCACGTGACAAGAGACTCCACATTAATTAAAGCCAGTGGAAAACAGATAGTATGTACTTTATGACTTAGGAAGGGACACTGAATTGTTCAGCCCTTTGCAAAATTATAGTAAACACTATAGATATGGCTCTCCTTCTACGTATCTTAAATAACACGGAGTAAATTTATTTCTTTGTTATGTTCCCTACCTCTTTTCTCCATTCAAATGGTTTTTCTATTCCTAGGATCAAGCACTGGATTTCTTGGGACTGCGGATCCCAGAATTCCTAGCTATCATCACCAAAAGATAACTGGGAATTGGAGAATCAACCCCACAAAGTGTTGCTTAACTTTTAGACAGGTGGACTTCAACTCCATGGCTGCCTGAGGAATTCTGGGAACTGAAATCCACCAGTCTTAAAGTTGACAAGGTTGAAAAAACACTGGTCCCTGGGCTGGTAGGACCTGGCTGAGAACATCTAGTAGCAGCCACAACAACAATGTTTTGCTATTAGACTACAATACAGGCATAAGTCCTTGACTTAAGACCACAAATGAGCCCAAAATTTCAGTTGCTATGCAAGACAATTGATAAGTGAGTTTTGCCCCATTTTACAACCTTTCTTGGCACAGTTGTTAAGTGAATCATTGCATTTTCAAGACAGTACCACGGTTGTTAAGTGAATCTGGCTTCCCCATTGACTTCTCAAAGGTCACAAAAGGTGATCACATGACCCCAGGACATTGCAACTGTCATATATATTAGCCCCTTGCCAAGCGCCTGGAATTTGATCACATGACCATGGAGATGCTGCAATGGTCATAAGTATGAAAAATGGTTGAAAGACACTTTTTTTCAGTGCCATTATACTTTTGAACGGTCCCTGAACAAATGCTTGTATGTCCAGGAGTACTTTTACATTCAACCAAAGGGAAATTTTTGGAGAATGTACCTTGGACCAATTATTGTTTGGTGTGATAGACAGTTCCGTGCCGCTTCAAAAATTAGACAGTTGTATTTTTCTCCACGGTTATCCTTTGACGTGAGGTTCTTCTAACCCCTTGTGAATCTTTTCCACCTGAAAGAAGGAAGATGTTAATTGAGGCTTTGGGAGACAGGAAGGAAATTTCATATCTTTCATATTCATTGAAATATGAGCCACCAACCCATTAACAACTTCCAGTTGATTAAGCATCTTCCTTTTAATTACTCCATCAATTATATTTAAATATATATTACTGAACTTCAAGAGGAATGCCATCTCATACCATGAAGTGATGGAAACGTAAGATAATTTTAGAATTTAATAAACAAAGAAGGCATCCGTTATTAAAAAAAACAGAGCAATATAGAGTAATTGTTGATCATTTCCTTTCATTTATAATAGTAACTCATTAGAGATAGCTTCTGTTGATGAGCCAAAATATGTTTATGACTGACAGCAACAGTAACTAACATTGGCCTTCACCAGTTATTCAGACTCTAATGGATTAATCCACCAATTTAATTAATAAAAAACTCTAGTCTTAATGGTACTGAACTGTCTGCTTACATCTGCCAGAAGTCCTTGGCTTACAACCATTCATTTAGTGATTGTTCAAAGTTACAACAGCACTGAAAAAAACACTTAGAATCAGTCCTCATGCTTATGAACATCCCAGCATCCCTCAAAATTTGGTTACAGAAAACCAGGGTAAAATGGTTTCAATTTCTGGCCTTCCCAGCCAACATCCAACCAGCAAAGTCAATGGGGGAAGCCAGATACGCTTAATGACCACATTATTCACTTAATAACTGCAGGATTTGCTTAAGAACCATGGCAAAAAGATGTGAAATTGGCCACAAGTCACTTAAAAACTAGTTAAGGACTATCTTCCACATATCCAATATTATAACATTAGAAAGAAGAAACTACTGCAGATTATCTCAAACTAGGTTTCAGTCTTGTTTAGAATTAAGTCTCTATTCCATAATAGACAGACAAACAGACAGACAGATAGAAGAGAGATGATAGTTAATAGGTAGGGATAGATAGACAGATATTGATAGATGATAAAGAGAAATAGATAAGACGGACAGGTATCTGTCTCTCTGTCTGTCTACCTATCTATCAATCATCTATCTATCTATCTATCTATCTATCTATCTATCTATCTATCTATCTATCTATCTATCATCTCTTAATAAAATGGGAAAAATAGATAAGCAAATTATATTTAGCAAAAATTAAAATACCCAAAATAGCTGCAAAGGGAAAAAAAAGAAAAGAAAAGGAATTATTCGGTTTCTAATAATTTGCACAACCACTAATGTGCCCTATTTTAGACATTTAAGCCTAACCACTAGAACTTTGCTTGGAATTGTATTTGCCCTGCTGTGTGATGTTATTGTATGAAGAATAACCATCCTTGCTTACATTTTCAATTAAAATTTCTATTGTGTATTTATACTGTTAGTTTTTACATTGTTGTCTGTTCTTCAAGTATAGGTTCCCAGTAGAATATTAACTGAATCTTTCTTCCAATATTGACCAAAATTTATTTTTGCTACTACAAGCATAGATCTTATTAAATTGTTATATTTCTTGTTGGTTTTTTTTCCTGAAATTTCACCTAAGAATGTTTTGGTTTCTCTTTGAATGGTGTAAATCTTTTACCTATCCTGGCTGCCTCCGTGGCCATTTTGAAATTCCCCCTGTAGAGATCTTTGCCACTTAAGATGGAGTCTGCAATATATATATGTATATATATATATATGCATGATTTGCATGTTGCTCTCTGGAGTTATACAGAGTTGGATTAAACAGAACCAGCATTTCTGAACATGTTTTGCTATTTCACAAGAATGCAATATGATATATTGGGAGAAAAAGATCAGACGATTTAAGCCGGTGGTCACAATTGTGTGATCAAAATTTAGCCACTGTCTTAATTATTTTGAACCCTTCCCAAAGACTACTATGAACATTTTACCGGATCAAATGTAGCCTGATGCATGGTGCAAATAAATAAGAACAGAATAGATGGGATGGGATGGGATGGGATGGGATGGGATGGAATGGAATGGAATGGAATAGAAGAGAAGAGAAGAGAAGAGAAGAGAAGAGAAGAGAAGAGAAGAG
>NW_020769310.1:164250-184383 GCF_900518735.1 Pseudonaja textilis | reverse complement strand
AGAAGAGAAGAGAAGAGAAGAGAAGAGAAGAGAAGAGAAGAGAAGAGAAGAGAGAATAGAATAGAATAGAATAGAATAGAATAGAAGAGAATAGAATAGAATAGAATAGAATAGAATAGAATTCTTTATTGGCCAAGAGTGATTGGACACACAAGGAATTTGTCTCTGGTGCACAAGCTCTCACTGTACATACATGTACAAACAATAAAGTGATATATCAAAGATCATAGCTACAATCATTAATCATAAAATACAACAAGTGATAAATCATACCAATAGGAGATGGTAGTAAGAAAGATGAGAAGATGGGAAGGATAATAATAATACAGCCTACTGCCTTTGGGCCTAAGACAGTGCAAAGGGATTTAGATGTTTAGCAGGGCAATGGCATGCGGGAAAAAAAAAATCTTTGGGTCTAATTGTTTTGGTATGCAATACTCTATATAGCAGCATCCTGAGGGGAGAAATTGAAACAGTTTATGTCCAGGACATGAGGGGTCTGTAGATATTTTCTCAGCCCTTTTTCTGGTTCATTGCAGTGTACAGATCCTCAGTGGAAGGCAGGCTGTTTGCAGCTGTTTTTTTCTGCAGTCCTGACTCTCCTCTGAAGTCTGTGAATGTCCTGTTTGGCTGCTGTGCCAAACCAGACAGTTATAGAGGTGAAAATAATTCCTCTATAGTAATAATTCTCTTTTCATCCAGGTGACCCAATCCAGGAAACCAGCGCACCCCATTCTCTGAAAAAGGACATGGAAAACATGGGAAAAGGTAAAAAAGGTGGGGGATTTTTATAAAGATAAATAGATACAAATCTCCTAGTGAGGCTGACTTTTGTTTTAGCGGAATATCAAGACAATTAAGGGTAATATATGTTTTTTACTCCCAACCATATTTTAAGCTTGACAAGCAACATATGAATAATATATGGACCTTTTGTGTGGCTATAATTGAGATTAATGCATATGTATCAATCAATACACGACACTGGGCTATAATACTTTAAAATAATATATTGCATTGATTTGTATTCATGGATTTCTGCACAGAATCTATCCAAAGCTGCTCAAGGCATGGTACAGCCACCCTTAAGCTGCCAAAAATATTTTTCCTTTGTAATTGTGAACGTTCGGTCTTAAGAGTCAGTATGCTCACAAAATTCTTTTTTTTTTCTTTTTTCTTTTCCCTCTTTGGTCTAGAAGAACTTCAGAAGGTCTTGTTTGAACAGATCGATTGGCGCAGGAGGCTTGAACAGGAATTCCAAGTGCTCAAAGGAACCACCTCATTCCCAGTTTTCAGTAAGGTTTTGTCTTTTTAATTCATTTAACTTGAGATAATGCTGAACTACAACACCCAAAAGCCCCAGCCAATGAGACCAATAAAGGGGCGATCAGACATAGATCTCATATCATCAGACGCAGATCTAAACTAACCATTTTGAGTGCTGCAGTCACATTCTAGGAATATTCACACACGTCATGTGAAATCACTTGAAGTACTAGTACCGCTTTATGAAGCCTTAGTAAGACCATACTTGGAATACATCGTCCAGTTTTAGTCACCACATTACAAAATAAGATGTTGAGACTTTGGAAAAACTGCAGAGGAGAGCAACTAAGATGATTAGGGGACTGGACTGGAGACCAAAACATATAAAGAACAGTTGCAGGAATTGGGTGTGTCTAGTTTAATGAAAAGAAGGACTAGGGGAGACGGGATAGCAGTCTTCCAATATCTCAGGGGCTGCCACAAAGAAGAGGGAGTCAAGCTATTCTCCAAAGCCCCTAAAGGCAGGACAAGAAGCAATGGATGGAAACTAATCAAGGAGAGAAGCAACCTGGAATTAAGGAGAATCTTCCTAATAGTGAGGATAATTAACCGTTGTAATGGCTTGCCTTCAGACTTTGCGGGTGTTTCATCACTAGAGGTTTTTAAGAAGAGATAAGACAGCCACCTCTCTGAAATGGTATAGGATCTCCTGCTTAAACAAGGGGTTGGACTAGAAGACCTCCAAGGTCCCTTCCAGTTCTATTCTGAATGGATTGATTTTTTTTAAAAAAATATGTGTATTATTTCAAAAAGGGATACACTCAAACAGACTCTCCCTATAATAATTGGGAAAATATGACAGTGAATGTGAACTGGAGAAAATCATAATACAAAGATCTGCAAATAGAAGTAGAACAACTGTGGGGAAAAGAAAGCAAAGGTAGTACCAATAACGATAGGTGACTTGTGTACCATCCCAAAACACCTAGAAAACCACTTGAAAAACATTGGCATTGAGAAAAATCATCATTGGTCAATTTAAAAAGGTAGTTTTACTTGGAACAGCTTACATCCTCCAACAATATCTTTAATAATACCTTTACAGGGTTGTGTGTTGTCCCTTGCTTTATACTCTCTAGGTGCATGACTGCATTCCCACTCACTCTAGTAATACTATTACTAAATTTGCAGATGATACAACAGTGGTGGGACTCATCTATGGCGGGTGGGATGAGTCCGCCTATCGAGATGAGGTGGACCGGTTACTTTTGTGGTGTGGAGACAATAACTTGGTCCTCAATACCAATAAGACCAAGGAGCTTATAGTGGACTATAGGAGGAACAGATCAGACATCCAGCCCTTGCTTATTAATGGAGACTGAGTAGAGCAAGTGGCCAGTTTTAAGTTTCTGGGTGTTACCATAAAAGAGGACCTGACCTGGGGGGCTCACATTGCAGCCCTGGTCAAAAGGGCCCAGCAGAGATTATACTACCTGAGACTTCTCAGGAAACAACAACTGAATGAAAAATTGCTGGTGACCTTCTACCGCTGCACCATAGAGAGCATTTTAACATACTGCACCTCTGTATGGTTTGCCAGTTGCACAGGGGCAGATAGTACAGCACTCCAGAGGGTTAAAGTCATTGCCCAGAAGATCATTGGTTGCCTTCTCCCCTCTTTGGAAGAGCTTTATAACTCCCACTGCCTTAAGAAAGTTCAAAACAGTCTCAAAGATCCATCTCATCCTGGGAGCCCTTTTTTTTGAACTATTACCATCTGGCAGATGGTACAGGTTAATAAAAACAAGGACAAATAGGTTGAAAAATAGTTTCTATCCCAGGGCAGTAGCTCTTTTGAATTCTGCTGTATAGTGCAGTTCTGGTGTGGTGTCGGGGATTTTCGGTTCAATGTGTGGAGGGTGAAGGATGTGTGTTTGTGTTTATTTTCATGGTCATGATGTGCCCTGAAGATGGTGTTTGATTTCATTGTACGAGGTGCAATGACAAAAAACTAAACTAAACTAAACTAAATACCATCAAAGATACATGTTTCTCTGTCCCAGATCCTTGGAAAGGACTTGATAGGTAGATAAAAATGCCAAATCCGGTCTAAACATCTAGCTGACTGTGTGACAAACCATAATCCCTTAGGAACACAGGTTGTCCAGAGTATTAAAACATCCTATTTGAGATCACTGGAACCTCTAGCCAAGAGTAACAGAGTTGGAAGAGACCTTGGAGGTCTTCTAGTCCAACTCCCTGCTAAAAGCAGGAGATAAATAAAGCATCACAAGTTCTGAAGGCAAGCCACTGATTAATTGTTCTCACTGTCAGGAAATTTCTCCTTAATTTTAAGTGAGTGCTCTCCTTGATTAGTTTCCACCCATTGTTTCTGGTGCTGCCTTCAAGTGCTTTGGAGAATAGGTTATGGCAGCCCCTGAGATATTGGAACACTGCTATCATGTCATCCCTAGTCCTTCTTTTCATTAAACTAGGCATATTGAATTCCTGCCACTGTTCTTCATATGTTTTAGCCTCCAGTCCCCTAATCATCTCGGTTGCTCTTATCTGCACTCTTTTCAAAGTCTCAACATCTTTTTGGAAGAGTTTCTCTTCTATGTTCTTGTTTTGTTGTTGATTAGAAGCAATCTTCTCCCCAGCTTAAGTGAAGCACAAAGGGAATTCTGTTCCTCACCACAATGTCACAAAAGCCACGGTGCTCAATCTTTGCCAAGGTAAGAGAAATCCAACCAGGATCTCCCACTAGTTAATCTGGAAGAGCTAAGCAGATACAAAACACCTCCCAAAGCTTTTTTTTTCATTGTTGTCGAGGGAGGAAACATTTATTATCAGAAACCCAAGGACACGAAGAAAGCAGAAGACAATGGATCATTTGAAAAAAAGCCAAGGAACTAATTTATAGGCTCCCATTTGCTGAGTCAAGAGCCTTAAAGAGACAGCGCACCACACAGGTCAACACAAAGATACTTAAAAAAAAAAAAAGACAAGATACACAAGGTTGTTGTAAAGGTTAGGACGAGTAATGCATGTTAACCACTTTAAATACGGTATACCACATCTTTGTAGAGATAGTTGTATACACATATATGCCTGTCATATATGTCTCCTTCCAGGGAAAGGAATGTGATGCAGGAGTGCAGGAAAGAAGAGAAAGCCAAAGAAAGATAAGACATGAAAAAAGAAAATAAAACTTTTTTCAACCCCGCCCCCAAGATAAGAGCATTCATTGTATTTCTCCCTAGCTTTCTATTCTTGCAAAACATCCTGGCTCTAGATTCATCTACCATAGGGGTGGTCCAGCTTTAAAACTTGTGGACTTCAACTCCCAGAATTCCCTAGACAACATGGCTGGCTGGGGAATTCTGGGAGCTGATGTCCACAAGCCTTTAAGAGACCAAAGTTGGACACCCCTGATCTACCACTTCATGCGGTTGCTTTTTTTCCTTTAATCTTCCCATCTTTTCGCGTCTGAGGATCTCCTCAACCTCATCTTAGTGTGATTTCTCTCCCTCTCAACTCTTTCACTCTTCCTCTGCGTAATGGTGCTGCAATTCAACCCTCATTCTCTCCATATGACCAAAACACATCAGCCTGTTGATTCCATCCCGGGAATTCATTTTTATATACAGTCCACTTTCATGCTGAACTCAGTCATCCTGCTTGGGCGGGGAAGGGGGTTGGACTAGATGACCTATAAGGTGCCTTCCAACTCTGTTAATCTGTAATCTGTAATCCTTGGTCCTTGTATTATTACACACACTTATTAATCCAGATAGCCCTTGACTTAACAACCACTATTCAATCAGAACTTTCTTTGCTCAACCTGTTGACTGCTTTTTCTTCTTTTTTCTTTTATATATATATATAAATTTATACATACATACACACACACACACACACACACACACACACACATATATAAATTTGTAAAAGGGGAGGAACATTCATTGCTTTTTCTCTTCTTTCAGCACTCAGCCAAGTTGGACTCTACATGTTAGATGTTAAATTTAATTTACCACTTTTTCCTCCTTTTTTGTACACTATTTGTTGTCGTTGTTATGGTTGAATGGGTTTTTTTTTTGCTAATTTTGTTTTACTGTCCTGTATTTTATTCTCTATGATAAAACAATACATTTATATATATAAAAAACAAACTTCCTTTGCTAAGCATGGAGGTTATTCAATGAGGTAGGCCTGATTTTACAACTTTTTTGCCATGGTTGTTAAGTGAATCACTGCAGCTGTTAAGTGAATCAGGTGGCCATTAAGCGAATCTAGCTGCCCCCCCCCCTTGACTTTGCTTGTCAGAAGCTCCCTAGGAAGGTTGCAAATGACAATCCCATCGTAAATTGTTAATGTTTTTAAATTTAGCAGCTGGAGCTGTGCGGTTGTACAATGAGCCAGAACACACAGTTATAGTTGATTGACTGGAGAGGGGTGGCTCCTGCGGGAGGCAACCTGCACTATGATTGGTTGCTGTGGGTGTGGAGGGGGAGGTTCCCTTTTTTCCCGCCTTTTTTCTTCTGGGTTCTCTGCGGGCACTGAGATTTACCTCATGATGCTCCTGTTTCCTTAACTATCTAGTTTGATGCAAAATATATTTCTTTATTTAAAGCTACAAGTGTCGAACTTCATTTGAATACCTGCTGCCCGATTTCCTGACATAAATGGCTGTTTCCCAAACACGCACATTTTGATTAGATAACTGTGAGGCTGATGCAAGAGTCATAAGTGTGAAAACTGATCATAACTTGCTTTTTGTAACTGTGAACGGTCATTAAACAAATGGGCATAACTCGAGGACTACCGATGTGTGTCATCGAAGCGCCAATTTCTAGCAATCACATTTCCAGATCAGTGATGGCTAACCTTTTCAGCACCAAGCCAAAGCACGCACATGTGCACCCCCAAAATGCAGTGTGCATGCATCCCCTGTGCATGTGCCCGGCGCATGCTCACAAGTCCTCACGCATGCGCTCATGTCTTCCGGGCATGCACACACATCCTCCACGCATGCACCCTGCCCCGTGCATGCACCCTACCCCCACACATGCGTTTCCCGCATGCACGGCAGAGACCTGAAGACCAGCTGGCCGATGGGAGGCACGCAGCAGAGTTGAGGTGATGGCTCGTGTGCCCACAGAGGGGGCGGTGTGTGCCATCTCTGGTATGCGTGCTATAGGCTTGCCATCACAGACATAGATAGTTCCTTTCCATAAAGATTTATCCTTAAAACTATCCCTTCAAGTCTTCCAGTGATGTAATTTAGTATCAGCTGGCTGTCAGGACTCCAACAAATCCACCCCCATTCAAATCATAAGTCTCTAACCGCATCAGAGAAAAGAAAATTGATTTATTAGAAGTGGATATATTGGTGTTGGCTGGATGCAGCCGATGCTAAATTACATCATTCATTTCCCCCTTGACCCTGGTCTCCCCCTAAACATCCCCTGGATGTGTATTCTCCAATGGGATACATCCATCCCCAAGAGTCTGGGTGATTATCTAGGCACTTAAGGAATGCACTGTTTTCCCCCACTCCCTTTTTCTGGCAGCTAAAAAGACCAAAGGAGTATCTTTTTAGTCGACAGGTGCCTTCATCACCTCTGTAATTGAGTTCATCCACCTCACTATTGGTCCTCCTCTTCTTCTCCTTCCTTCCACCTTTCCCAGCAGGAGAGCCTTCCCAGTCATCTAAGTCATGTTGTCCCAAAGGTGCTTTTTCAAAAGGCACCTGGATTTTGTTTCTCCATGAAGGTGTTTTGCTTCTCACCCAAGACACTTCTTCACTACTTCAGAACTGTTCTTCAGAACTGAAGGAAGCTTCTTGGATGAGAAGTGAAACCATTTCAAGGAAAAACAAAGTCATGTTGCCTTTTGGAAAATGGTTTGAGCCTAGATGTTTGTGCCTTGAAGCGAGAACTCTAGGTTGACATGGGATTATCTTATATTATCTTATAATATAAGATACATGAAAAGCAGATTTAAAAAATGTTCTTTCACATATCTGCTGCCTCCAACTTGATTAGGCTACCAAGTCAGCTGCAAATATCTGGATAACTACCAGAACACAGCTAGAAATGATATATCATAATCAACTTGAATTTTGAAGGCCACATCTGGTAGCTTTAGATGTGGTGCCTCCAAGAGATGGAATTATAATTCCTGTTATTCCTAAATTACAGTACAATACTGCAAATATAAAACAGATAGTCCTCACTCGTTCAGCGACCATTCAAAATTGCTGAGCAAGTGGTACTTATGACTGGTCCTCAAACATGCCACCATTACAACACCCCTGTGTTCACATGATCATGATCCACATTATTGGCACTTGCAACAGTTGCAGCTTCCCTTGATCTTGTTATTGGCATTTGCGATCTTTCCTCCCGGCTTCCAGCAAGCAAAATCAATGGAGAAGCCAGCAGGAAATGTTGTAAGTCACTCAGATAAGTCTTCCCCACATGGTGGAAACCGCTGCAGGTCCAAAATCGTTCACCATGCCACTGCAGCCACCCGTGTGCCTTCCGCCACCCAGCAGCACTTATCTCTCTGTGGAACGGCTTGTGAACCTGCTGGGACTTACAACTTCCTGCTGGCTTCCCCAGTGACTTTGCTTGTTAGAAAGTGGCAGAAAGTTTCAAGGAGGGCCTTTGTTTAAGTAATCATGATTCACTCTTAATAATGGCAATGCGGAGTGCCTGGATTGCTACTGTTAAGCAATGCAGTCATGTGACATCATGCTTTATCACCACATCGCTTAGTGACAGAATTTCCACTCCCAATTACCATCATTAACTGAGGACCACCTGTATACAGACTGAGGATAATTGCTTAAATATTTTATTTCATGTAAGATAACAGACTTCCTACAATCTAACGCCACTGCACATCCAGATCTGCTCTTTTTTTCAGCCATCTTTTTTTTTCCAGTGCAAAATTATCAGAGAGTAACAAACTGCAGTGTTTTGGAGGGTGAATTGGTAGTGTCTAACAAGAAAATTTTTCATGTACTTTTTTGTTTTTGTCCTTTTCTTTTTGCACAGATAATTTTCAAGATCAGATGAAGCGGGAGTTGGCCTACAGAGAAGAAATGGTTCAACAATTACAGATTGTAAGATTCTCCTCTGCTGAGTGGCTTTGGATTAAAAATTCCCTCGTCTGAGAGCTTAGCCCAGATGTCTGTGAATATTTGCCCTGGTTGGAACAAAGGAATTTGGGATTTTCTTTTCATGCAGAGCATTAGGGTTTCTTTGATTATTTTCTGTCTTTGAGATGATCTTGACTCTCGGCAACTGCCTGCAATTTTTCTTGGCCATCTTGTCAGAAGTAGTTTGCCATTGTCTGCTTTTTAGGGCAGAGAAAATGGGATCGTGCCAAGGTCATCCAGCATAAAGTGCACAGAGTGGAACTAGAACTCACTGTCTCCCAATTTGTATCTTGGTGCCGTAACCGCTATATTTAGCCCTCAACCTAGGACCTTAATGCGGTCCAGAATTTCTATTGTATGTCATAGAATGTTTTACCAGTTACTAAGATTTCAGGGCAGTTTCTGCAAAAAAAAAAAAAATCCCCATAGGAATGTATAGACTCACTTTACGACTGCCATGTTCGCTTTACAACTGCCCCATTTGTTTAAATGACCACCACAAATAAATGGTCATAAAATTGAATTGAGTCACTCGAGTAAGTCGAGTCACTCACGTGACCAATTTTAGATATATTTTTTTGTGATGATCATTAAGTAATTGAGGCAGTTGTAACGTGAACGTGATAAAAGCAAGTTCATACATTTCTATGGGGATTCTTTATGGAGAAACTGCCCAAAAATCCTGGAAATTGGTAAAACATTCCATCACTTTTCCTTTCATGAATCAAGGGAGAGTTAGTTTGGTCTAGTGATTAAAGCAGCAGGCTAAAAACTAGGAGACTGTGAGTTCTAGTACTACCTCAGGCATAAAAGGTAGCTGAATGACTTTGGGTCAATCACCAGGAGACGGTGAGTTCTAGTCCCACCTTAGACACCAAAGTTGGCAAGGTGACTTTGGGCCAATCACCAGGAGATGGTGAGTTCTAGTCTCACCTTAGACACCAAAGTTGGCAAGGTGACTTTGGGCTAATCACCAGGAGATGGTGAGTCCAACCTTAGGTATGAAAGTTGGCTGGGTGGCTTTGGGACGGTCCTTCTCTCTCAGCCCAGCCCACCTCACAGGGTTGTTGTTGTGGACAAAATAGGAGAAGTAAGGAGTATGAGGTATGTTTGCCATCTTGAGTTACCTATAGATGTAATCAGGGTGGGATAAAAAAAAAATCCAGGATAAATAAAGAAGACTTTCAGCTGATGGTTTGGCCAGCTTACTGTCAAAGATCCAAAAAACAGCTGAGCTTTTCTGTAGTCATCAGACAAAGAAGCAGTAGATCTGTTTGGCCAACCATGGGAGATGCCTCCTGCCCCATCAGCTTTCTTCAGTTTCTGTGTAGTGCTGTGAGTGTCCACAGAAACCTAACAAGACAAAATTTCCTTTAAGAGGAGCTTGATTGCACACCCACACACATACACATCTCCCTGTACTTTTCTTGCCAAGGTGATAGAAGGGTTTCAAGCTAGAATAGGCTTTTTAAGGCAACCCAATCTCCCAGTGCCCTCTGCTGCTTCCTTTTAGTATTGCACCCACCCAGCAGCTCGGTAGGGGACCCCATTACTATCTACAATTACAATAAACCTCAATTAGGAGAATCTTTTTTCCATTTTTCTTCTGGGTTTGTAAAGAAACTTATTTTACTGCTTTCTGGTGGAATGATCTCCTTGACTTACATACACGCTACTATTTCTTCCTCCTATTTTCCCAAGAGCAGCACCCTTGTGACATAGGTTGGCTGAGAGAGAGTTATTGGCCCAAAGTAACACAGATGGTGTTTATGCCTAGCGGGGGACTAGAACTCAGAGTCTCCTGGTGATTGGCCCAAAGTCACCTTGCCAACTTTCGTGCCTAAGTTAAGACTAGAATTCACCGTCTCCATCCAGTTTTCCTGCCAAGTTGGGACTAGAATTCCCAGTCTTCTAATTTCTAGCCTGGTGCACTAACCACTAGACCAGTGGTGGCTAACCTTTTGGGCTCCAGAATGCAATGCGTGCCCCCCCCTTTCCACATCCCCTGTGCATGCATGCGCAATTCCCACCCCCACCACCCTTACCTGCACTGCGCCTCACAGCTGATTTTTTGGCTGGTTTGAGGCCTTTTTCGGCCCCCAGAGGCTTAAGGAAAGCCTCTGCAAGGCTTTTCAGGATGAATTATAGGCCCGTTTCATCACTTCCGGTATTACAGGAAGTGACGAAACGGGCTTATAATTCATCCTGAAAAGTCTTGCAGAGGCTTTCCCCAAGCCTCTGGGAGGCCGAAAAAGGCCTCAAACCAACTGAAAAAAAATCAGCTGTGAGGTGCGTGCATGTGCAGTGAGGTATGTTTGCCTGCGGCTCACGTGCCAGCACAAATGGCTCTGCGTGCCACTTGTGGCACGCGTGCCATGGGTTCGCCATCACGGCACTAGACCAAACTGTCTCTCATTGACATCCCAAAACATCCCCTTTCCTAGGTCAATGGGAAATGAGTCACTGGGCCTTTCTCCTTGACTGCTCTTCCCTTGCCAACAGAGAATCAAGATCTGTCAGCTGGGGCTGCAAAGAATGATGTGCGCACAGGGTGTGAGAAAATACGTTAATAGAACATCTTTTTGCCTGCTGCTGTATGTTAGCCTTTCACCGTCTCCACTAAGAGACCATTATGTTTTATTCCTGCCTGCATAGGTTGCTGTATCCCTAGGAGTTCAAACTGGCACAGATGGTGCTTGTCATGTTTTTATCCTCACAACAAAGACTTGCCATGTTGAAGCGGCGCTTTGTTCAATGACCCTTTGTAGCCATGGCGCATATATTTGCTTTTTCAATGAAGAGAGCTAGGCACAGAACCTGGCCATCTCTGTGACATTCTCACCGGTTAAGTTAGCTTAACTTCGTGCATGACTAGGCCTGTTTGGGGCTGAGTACAACAACATCCTGAGAATTAATTGATTGGGCCAGCTGATCTTATCAGGGTTCTCCCGGCACATGAACCCTCTCATTAAACCAGTTAGGCAGATTGTAGGGACAAAGTCAATTGGTTGTAAAAAGGTGGAAGAGTGATTGCAATTTGTTTCCTCTCGGATCTAGTGGAAAGTATCAGAACCGGGCTGACAAAATCCAAACAGTGGTTACAGTAGATGGCAACAAAAATTGGGAATTCAGATGTGCTGCTGCCATCTAGTGGCTGTACAGAATCTTGCAGACTAGATTTAGTTGCTCTCTCTGTGTGTGTGTGTGTGTGTGTGTGTGTGTGTGTGTGTGTGGAGTGCAACGGTATTGGTAGCTTTTATGATGTGGACTTCAATTCCCAGATATGTACCAACTCCCAGATATGGACTTCAACTCCCTGAATTCCCCAGCCAGCATACTGGCTGGGGAATTCTGGGAGTTGAAATCCACACTCCTTAAACTTACTGAGGTGGAAAAACACTGGTATATAGTGTGTTATCTGAACTTTGAGATTGGCAGAAGAGACGAGGACACAGTGGTGGGCTGCAACCAGTTTAACAACTGGTTCGGTGAGTGCGCACTTTGCAGGCATGTGCAGCATTCAAAAAATACCCATTTTAAGTTTCAAAATTATCTTCTATGTCAGCGCTGGTGAGTAAAAGAGCTAAGGTCCAGCAATCCGCTGTGCCGCGCTAATCAGCTGAGCTAAAAAGCAGGGAAATACAGGACAGGAAAGGGCAGGGGTGGGTGGGCAGGGCCAACTGCTCACCAGAACTGCCGGTTCGTGAGAACCGGTGCGAACCAGTATTAGCCGACCACTGAGAGGACCATAAGTCATCTTTAACCTGATTTGTGAGGGGTGGAGAGAGAAAACACAATGTGAAAAGGTTCTTGATACCCTCCAGAATCATCTAGAAATTAAAACTTGGATTGAAGTACTATATTATACTACAGGGGTGAGCGTCTATGGCCCCTTTGCACCCTCAACTCCCTGAGAGACCATGGTACCCAACATGACTGGCTCAGGAATTCTTGGAGTTGAAGTCCACAGGGTGTAAAGTTGCCCACACTGTGGTACAATATTGGAACCCAGGCATTCAATGGCATTTTGCCCCCTGCAAATGCCATTTTACTTTAATAGAGGAACCTTTTCTGTAGGAACCATCCCTTTTGTTCGATTATATATTTACTCATTTCAAATGAAATATGCACACATTATATCTGCATCCATCTTATGGTCTGCAAAATAGATACGATTGCTTTCCTACCAGGAATTTTAGATTTGTGGGCTTAAAAGGTGCCTTCTTTCTTGTCTCTTCTTTCTTCGCTAACTCATTGCTGCTGAGTGAGATGTTTCTCTGTTTTCTTTCAGATCCCCTATGCAGCAAGCTTGATCAGGAAAGAAAAACTTGGCACACATCTCAGCAAAAGCTAAAAGGTGAGCTCGCACGAATAGGGGATGGGCCCCAAATATTTTTTGCCAATGTGGCTATTCGGTTTTTGCTATATGTCCTTCAGGGAGATCTCTGAGGACGTGAATTTGACAATCTTGCTGCACCGTAATAAAACAAAACAGGGATCACATGATCCCCTTTTGTGACTTTTTGGCAAGCGAAGTCAATGGGGAAGCCAGATTCACTTAACGACCATGTTACTAACTGAACAACTACAGTGTTTTAGTTACTTGGATGAGTTATGAAACAAATTAACAAACTTTGGTCCAGTTGCCATGATTTAACCTTTTAAAAATACTTTTGGCTTGAACGTTGAACTATGTCTTCAATGACATACTGCAACATTTGTTTTAAGCAGAGTCAAGAAAAGAAAAGTTGCTTCAAATGTTGACACGACTGTATTTCCCTCTTATTGCCTGCAGTTTAGGACAGTGAGGAATGGGGTGAATAAATTCACTGTTTTGAGAGGCACTGCTGAACAGTCACAATGAAGTGATGAAGCCCATCGCTCGTGTTCCCGAGAGCTGAAATTAAAGGCACTGTCACAATTCTGTGATTTTCAACCCTCAATCTCTCCAGAAACATTTGAATTTGACCTGCAGTCACTTTTTGTTTTGCTGACTCAGAAATGCTGAGAACAAATAGCAAAGAAAGCCATTCACTCACTGTCCTGTCCCTGGAGGGTTTTTTTTTTTTTTTAAAGCCCTTCACTAGCTGGACTAAACGAAGATTTTGTCAGGTCAGACTTGATTCTTGATTATGCACCTTGGATATATCCATGCATCTTTCATTGCTGTAATATGGAATTCGATTGTCATTGCCACATTCTCAAGTTTCGCTTAAGCCCCACTGATCTATGACCTTAGGATCTTCTGGTAGCTTCATGTCTAAGTACTATCTTGATATAATCCCACTTAGTGTATAATCCCTCTTGGAATACTGCATTCAGTTTTGATCACCATGATATAAAAAAGATGTCTGAGACTCGAGAAAGAGTGCAGAGAAAAGCAACAAAGATTATTAGGGGACTGGGGGCTAAAACATATGAAGAACCATTGGAGGAAGTGGGTAACTCTAGTCTAACACAGTGCTTTACAGAACCTCTAAGTGGTTCACAGAGTCAGCCTATTGCCCCCATCAGTCAGGGTCTTCATTTTACTAACCTAGGAAGGATGGAAGCAGGGGCGGGGGTGGGAATTCAACCGGTGTAACAACTGATTCAGTTAGCGCATGTGCAGCATTTGCAACTCACCTTTTGCTGCAACCACTGTGCATAAAACAGCCGACGCATGGCAATACGCTGCGCCACACGAATCAGCTGAGCTGGAAAACCCAGAAATAAAGCGCAGTCTAGAGCAGGGGTGCGTGGGAGGGCCCAACAGCTGATTGTCAGAGCGAACTGGTTTGCTCCCAGCTGATCTTCGGAGCTACCGGTTCCCTTGAACCGGGTCGAACCGGTAGGATCTTAGCCCTGGATGGAAGGCTGAGTCAACCTTGAACCGGTGAGAATGGAACTGCCAAACTGCAGGCAGCCAGCAGTCAGCAGAAGTAGCCTGCAAGGACCAGGGGTGACATGATAGCAGTCTTCCAGTCTATGAGCAACTGTTGTAAGGAAGAGGGAGTCAAGCTATTCTCCAAAGCACCAGAGGGCAGGACAAGAAGCAATGGATGAAAACTAATCAAGGAGAAAAGCAACCTAGACTAAGAAGAAATTTCCTGACAGTGAGAACGATTAATTAGCTGAACATCTTGCTTCAGAAGTTGTGGGTGCTCCATCACTGGAGGTGTTTGAGAAGAGATTGGGTGGCTATTTGTCCAGAATGGCATAGAGTCTCCTTCTTAGGCAGAGGGCTAAACTAGAAGGCCTCCAAGTTCTCTTCCAACTCTGTTATTCAGCATTCAGTTTTGAAGACCAGTCAAGGTTGGCTAACCTAGATGCCCTTTAGCTGTATAGTGAGCTCCATTTGGTGGGCTCAAACCTTTCTGACGTTTCCTTTTCTCTGTCTTTCCAGCAGGACCACAAGACCCTCTTGTAAGATACCACTCATCACTCTGAGTTTGGATGTATCTAGAGACTGAAGATGGAAGGACTTGGGGCATTTCAGAAAAACAATACGGAAGAAATAAAAACGGCGCTTCTAATGTCAAGCAGCCTCAAAGCTTTACGGACAACCATAGACATTAGAAAGTAGCAGCCATTTATTAAGAACCAAAAGGGAAATTAAAGGGAGGGTGGGGAAAAACTGGAAATACACCTTGGATTTTGTTTGATGGTACCAAAGGTTTGTTCGGTGATTTTTTTAGAAGGACTCCGGGATGTGATAGAAACTGTGGAAAGGCTGTGGCCATCCTGACTGATCCACGGAAATAGGATCTCATGGTGCTTTCAATTCCAATGCTATGAAACTCATTTGGGATGTTGGCTCTTCTCCTTCGGCAGAACAATTCTTCTACAGAATGAGATCTAAACAGACCTGGGAGAGCGTCATCCCTGGACGTATTGATGGAAACGCATTAGCCATATCCGGCTCTTTGTGAAAGGGAGACCACATTACACAACAGCGCTCACAACTTCCTTCTTCTTTTTCCAAGTTCTCCCATGGTACTTTGCTTGCTGTACAAATGAAGATGATAATCCTTCCGGAAATATTTTACAATGTACGATTGAGTGTAATTTAAAAGGAAAAAAAATTATAACCACTCAGACTAAAACAAAAACAAAACAAAGGTATTTAACTCTGTTGTAGTTTCTTTAACATTCATGTGGATTAAAACAAAGTCTATAATAAAAAAACTGAAAACTATACGAGGTGACAGCTTGTCCTTTCTCACACTTCAGTTCCTGCCTTGTTTAACGAACTACTTGCCGTCTTGTGTGTCTCACAACTAAGGGAAATTTTGTTGGTTGCAATACTGAATACATTAGAAATGTGGGAATTTAATTCTGCCCCAAGCTCAGTAATTCGATTAACTGGCTGACCTTTGAACTGAATACAGGTAGTTCTGGACTTGCAACGGTTCATTTAGTGACCCTCCAAAGTTACAACGGTACTGACAAAAAGTGACCCGGCCATTTTTCACACTTAGAACCGTTGCAGCATCCCCATGCAAAATTCAGACACTTGGCAACTGATTCATATTTATGACGGTCGCAGTATCCCGGGGTCACCTGGTCACTATTTGCAACCTTCTGATAAGCAAAGCCAATGGGGAAGCCAGATTCACTTAACAGCCGCGTTACTAACTTATCTGCAATGATTCGCTTAAGAACCATGGCCCCAAAAAAAGGTTTTAAAATGGGGCAAAACTCAATTTAAAACTATCTCGCTTAGCAACATAAATTTTGAGCTCAGCTGTGGTTGTAAGTCAAGGACTAGTTGTAAATCACTTTCCAACTCTGGGAGATAAAGATCACCAAAACTCACAGTCTTTTTTTCCATGAAAAATCAGGCTTGTTCCATAGTGGCAATATCCCCACATATGTTGCTGGAGGCTGTGCCAGCTCCTTCCATGAATTAAATCCCTTGTTCCTGGTTTTCCTCTCTCGTCTAACGAAAAGCAGGACTAGCGGGTGACATGATAGCAGTAAGTTTTTAAGAATAACCATCGGATAACCATCTGTCTGAAATGGTATATAGGATTCCCTGCCTTAGCAGGGGGTTGGACTATAAGACCTCCAAGGCCCCTTCCAACTCTCTTATTCTATGTTTCTGTCTTCACATAATTTTCCCAAAGTAAGATAATTTGAGCCTGGTTGTCTGTACCTCACGCGAGAACTCTGGATTGGTTTGTGTGATGTTCCATGCGTTTTTCTTGGGTGCCCATGGTATCCTCACGGGGTTTCTCCGAGACTGTTAAGAATGTCAGAGCAAATACCGTTCTTTGTACAATCCTGATCTTCACCTCGCTCTTGCATTTGAATAGCTGCGGAGGGCCATTTTTAAAATCTACTTGTTCGTAGTAAAAGATGGCAACTGAGCCAGGAAAAGGGGGGAGGAGAGAACAATGCCAGGGGTGTGAGGTGGTCTTGCTGTGCGTTTTTCGGCTTAAAATGTCTTTGTGGCTACTTTTGTGGTTAATGACAGGAGCAGATTTAAGCTAATGGAGGGAATCTAGAAACAGAGGCAGAGAATAAAGCAAGAAGGCCAGACTCTCTCTCTTTTTCTCTCTCTTTCTCCCTCCCTCCTTCTCCCTCCCCATCTCTCTCTTTCTCTCTCTCTCTCTCTCTCCCACTTCCTCTTTCTTTCTCTCTCTTTCTCCCTCCCTCCTTCTCCCTCCCCATCCCTTTCTTTCTCTCGCTCTCTCTCCCCCTTCCTCTTTCTCTCTCTCTCTCTCTCCCTCCCTCCTTCTCCCTCCCCATCCCTTTCTTTCTCTCGCTCTCTCTCCCCTTCCTCTTTCTTTCTTTCTCTCTCTCCCTCCCTCCTTCTCCCTCCCCATCCCTTTCTTTCTCTCGCTCTCTCTCTCCTTCCTCTTTCTTTCTTTCTCTCTCTCCCTCCCTCCCTCCTTCTCCCTCCCCATCCCTCTCTTTCTCTCTCCCCTCCCTTCTTTCCCCATCCCTCTCCCTCCCTCTCTCCTTTTCTCCCTCCCCCTCCCCTTCCTCTTTCTCTCTTTCCCTCCCTCCTTCTTCTTCCCTTCTCTCTCCATCCCTCCCTCTCCCCCCTCTTTTTCCTGCTCTCCCTCCCTCCTTCTCTCTCTCCCTCTCCCTCTCTTTCTCTCTCTCCCTCTCTCTCCCCTCCCTCCCTCTCCTCCTCCCTCTCCCTACCATCCTCTCTCTTTTCCTAAAACATTCAAGAAAGAGAAACGTCTACGAAGATATTCAATCATCCAGGTCATGGTTGTCCCAAAGCTGTTTTTCAAAAGGCAACTGGGCTTTCTTTTATTTTTTTTCCCCTTGAAGACATTTTGCTCCTCGTCCAAGAAGCTTCTGCAGTTCTCTCACTTCTTCAGAACTGAAGAAGCTTATTGGATGAGAAGCAGAAAGTTTGCAAGGCAAAAAACAAACAAACAAGAAAGTCTATTTGCCTTTCAAAAAGCACCTTTGGGATAGCCAAGGAGAGAATACTTAATACAATTAGGGAATGTGAAGTACCAACCAACAGTCAATACAGGATGCATCCTGATTTAATAGAAAACAATCTAATTCTAACAGTTTCCTCAAGGGACGGCAGTAGCAAGCTATGTTCAAGGTGAATCTGCATTTCCTCCAGTTCTGTTGAAATCAAGGGTATTGCAATGTTTTCAGGAATATTTTTAAAGCCTAGAGATTGCTGCTCCCTGACAGATAGGACAAAAAAAATGAGTGGTTATTGCAAAAATCTAGTGCGATAAGTTTGATTTAATTTACATCAAATCAAATTAATTAAGTACAATTAACAAGATGCTTCTCTCAGGTACTTAATAATCACACTCCTTTGGCACATTAAAAATTTGGTGGTAACCTTTGAAAGAACGATAAAATCTCTTTTGGTTCATTGGATCTATGGAATGTGCTCCAAAACAGCCTCTTGAGACCCAAACAAATCTGTCCAGTTCAGTTCACAAGCGATACCGTGCTGGACAGACTAAATTCAAATATTTGAGAATGCACTATAGGTAGTCCTTGAGTTACGGTCACAATTAAGCCCAATCTTTCCATTGCTAAGCGAGACAGTTGTTAAGCAGGTTTTGCCTCATTTTGTGACTTTTCTTGCCACCGTTGTTAAGTTGAATCACTGCGGTTGTTAAGCTAGTAACATGGTTGTTAAGTGAATCTGGCTTTCCCATTGAATTTGCTTGTCAGAAGGTCGCAAAAGGGGATCAATGACACTGGGACACTGCAACCGTCATAAATATGAACTAGCTGTCAAGCATCCGAATTTTGTCCTTCTGTTGATGGGGATGCTGCAAAAGCTGTAACTGTGAAAAACAGTCATTTCTTTCAGTGCCATTGTAACTTTGAATGGTCACTAAATGAATGGTTGTAAATCAGGGACTATCTCTGCCTGTTGTTCTTCTTAATCAAGTAAATGTAGCTCTCATTTTGGAGCAGAATACCTTTATAAACCAAACACCGGAGGATAATGGACATATATCTCTTCAGGTAGTCAGGTAGTTGCAACAGTTTGCTTAGTGTCATGCCCCTGTTGGAATCTGATTCTGAGGGAGAGGTGGAACAGCTGACAGGGAGTGGGAGTGTGGTTCCGGTGGCTGTGGAGGAAACTGGGGAAGGGCACAGTCCGGCTGGGCATTCAGAGGAAGACCCAAGCCCACCTCTTCTTCATACTAGGACCCGCAGGGAGGAATGGATAAGGGAGCAACATGAGTTACAGGGGAGAAAAAGGCCCTGATTCCCTTCATTAGCTGCAGCTGGGAAAGCAGGATAAAGAGGGTGTTTGCACACAGTTTGTTGGAAGCAAAGCGTGAATTATTTTGGTTTGTCAAGTTTTATCCGAGTTCTGGCATCCTCTCAATTGTGTTTGTTTTGCTATCTTTTGAAGTCTTCAATCCCTTATCCTGCCCTGTCTCGTTAATTGCTGCAGTGTGGTTTGTGTTGGTTTTTCTTTACAATTTATATGTACTTTGGGTTGGGACTGAATTTCTTCCCTTTAAAGAGTGTTCTTGGGAGAGCTTTTTCTCCAGCCGAGGATAACTGGACATCGGGGGCCAAGTTGGAGGTATTAAAGGGACTTTACCTATTTTTGTGACTTTGTTGCTTTTGTGCCAGTCCCAGGTCATCACAGCTTAGTGACCATTCGACATTACAATGGCACTGAAAAAAGTGACTTATGACCATTTTTCACACTTATGATCATTTCAGTATCTCCATGGTCACGTGAAGCCCTTTTGAGACCCTGTGAGAATTTGAATTTGAATTCTTTATTGCCATTGTATGTATATACACAGTATACATGCAACAAAATTCACATAACACCTGGAGACCAGACTCAACATGCACACACACATGACAATCCCCAAATATCCCCCCAGCTGCCAAAATTCCCCGCTCCCTAAATACACACATGCAAAGTTTGTGCGGGAAGCCAGATTCGCATAACAACCGTGTTGCTAATTTAACAACTGCGGTGATTCACTTAACAAAGGTGCTAAGAAAAATCGTAAAATGGGACGAAACTCACTTAACGAATGTCTCATTTAGCAACATAAACCCTGGGCTCAACTGAGGTCGTAAGCTGAGGACCACTTGTATTTACATCTGATTGTCCAAGCAACATGGTTGGAAAAGAAAATGCTCAACTCCTGTGGACTACATGGAAATGCATGTGAGGATTTGGCCTCTCTTAGCAACAGAAATTTTGGGCTCAATTGTGGTTGTAAATTGAGGAC
>NW_020769310.1:119703-164240 GCF_900518735.1 Pseudonaja textilis | reverse complement strand
CTCTTGGAAAAAGCACCTTTGGGACAATCATGACCTAAATGATTGAGATTCTCCAAAGATGCTTAAAAGAGCTATTTCCTTAATTTTTTTTTAAGTGCAAACAAAAACTTGGGAAAATTACATTGCTTTACTGGGCGTCTGTGGTTTTACAGATTTTTACGCTGCAATTCTGGGGTCCAAAGACAGCTCACGTGCCCCTGAAATGGAGGGGAGCTGTAGCATCAATACGGCCCTCCACCCCTGATCCCCCCCCCCCCCGCCGGCATTCCCCACCCCCCACCCCCCAGCTAAACGGATAAATTCAGGAGATTCACAAGCAAAGGACAGGCTTGGTTTGCCCTAAACAACATATTCACATCCTATAATCATCTGAATCAAAAGCCAGCGTAATTCTAAATCCATGTTTCGGTACGTCCCATGCAAATGAATGTAGGATTGCAAGTAAAAAGCAGAATCTCCCTTCAAGAAGAGCTGGTTTTCTTACTAGAAATATGTAGTCCTTGATTTACGACCACAATTGAGCCCGAAATTTCTCTTGCAAAGCCAGACATGCGTTAACAGGGATTTGCCCCATTTTACGACCTTTCTTGCCACTGTTTAAAAGAATCACTGCAGTTGCTAAGTTAGTAACACGGGCTGTTCAGTGAATCTGGCTTCCCCATTGACTTTGTTTATCAAAAGGTTGCAAAGGCGGAGATCACTGTGACCCCGGGACACTGTGACAGTCGTAAATACAAGTCACTTGCCAAGTGACTGAATTTTGATCATGTGACCATGGGAATGCTGCAACGGTCATAAGAGTGAAAAACAATCCTAAGTCAGGTTTTTTTCCCCAGTGCCATTGTAACTTTAGACCAGTGATCTCCAACCAATGGCCCAGGGACCATTGGTGGTCCGCGAGAAAATTTTGGTGGTCCGCAGAGAAATGTCACCCCCAAAGCAATTAATCCAGGCTGCGTGGAAACACAAAGTTATGCTGCCCACATGGCCCATGGGAACATAAGGCTTGCGTCGTTTGCATTGTGAACAATACGAGGTAGTGAGGGGAAGGGGGAAAGGGCGGAGGGGGGAATTCACCCCATGTGCCTCACCTGGCCACCAGGCTGCTTCCTCTGCTTTTGGCTGCACACAAGGAAAGCAGTAAAAGTCTTTCTTGTTTCCCCCAAACTCCGCCAGAAATGAGTCTTTGGGACCCTGAAAGGCATCCTGCTCCAAGAAGCTGCACCGGCAAAGACTCATTTCTGGCGGAGTTTGGGGGAGAAAAAGAAAGACTTCTGCTGCTTTCCTTGCATGAAGCCAAAAGTCTCTCTCTCCCTCCCTCCCTCTCAGAACGGAGCTGGAAATGGAATCCTGCAATCCCAAATAAAGAATGTTTGATTGGTAGGAAAACGGGATTAGGAATTTTCCTGCAGACTTTTTTGGGGATTTTCCCAGGGTCTCTGGTCTGCATGATTTAAAATTATGAGTTTGGTGGTCCCTGAGGTCCGAAAGGTTGGTGACCATTGCTTTAGACAGTCACTAAACGGCTGTTGTAAGTTGAGGACTGCCTGTAGTTAGAAACATTCATTTAGCAACTGTTCAAAGTTACAAGGGAGCTGTAAAAAAAGTGACTTATAACTGTTCCTTGCACTTAGGATCGTTCCAGCATCCCCACGTTCACATGATAAAGGAAATATTTAATAAAGGAAAATATTTGTAGCTCAGGCTTGACATCAGGGGTCCTTGGTGCTCTCTGAGCTTGGTGGTTTTCTTGCAGACATCTCATTACCCAAACTAGGTAAGGTAATGAAACATCTTCAAGAAAACAAGCAAGCTCAGAGAGCAACAAGGACCCCTCCGTTCACACAATCAAAATTCAGGTCCTTGGGAACCGGCACATATTTACAATGTGTTTGCAGCATCCTGGAGTCACGTGATCATCAATTACGAACGTATCTGTCAGTTTCTGAGAAGCAAAGTTCAATGGAGGAAACCAGATTCGCTTAACGACCATGCAACTCACTTAAGAATTGCTGTAATTTGCTTAAGCACCCCGGCAAAAAAAAAAAAGAGGGGATTTTAAATCGGGCACAAGTCACTGAATGCCTTGCTTAGCAATGGAAATTCTGGCACCTGGAAATGGTAGGTGTTAAGTTTAAGACTCCTTGTAATAAATGCATTTTGCAAAAGGTCTCGTTTCTGTTAATTTTGAGCTGAAACAACTATTTCAGAATCACAATGAATAATCACCGGAGCCAAAGGCAGCATCTGGAGTAAACCCGATGTGTTAGTAAACTTGCTTCCAAAGCTCAAAATTATCTATTTTTCTTCCTCCTCACCCACCCTGGCTTCGGCGTGCAAAGACCATGTTCTAATGCTGCATATTCTAGCTAGATCAGATTCATCTTTTCTGGCAAGTCTATCTAACCCTCTCGATGGACACATTTATATCCCATTTACACTAATGGAATTCGCACAGGGGAATCGAGGAGAGCAAAATATAACTCAGCTCTGTCATCCTTTACGGCTCTCTGACCGAATTTCTGAAAGTCTCTGTGCTGATGATCCCAGGAAAGAGAAAACAGGAGCTCTTGAGGACATAAAATCTGCCTCTCCCCAGCTATCACCCTCTTCCAAATTCCTGCACACACAAATGGGTTTTTTTTTTAAGTGCAGGAAGAGGATTAGTTTTGGGGTCTACAGTGGTCTACTTTCAATCAATCAAAATACAGCTGAAAGGGACCTTGGAGGTCTTCTAGTCCAACCCCCTGCTCAAGCAAAAGATCCTATACTATTTCAGACAGGTGGCTGTCCAGTCTCAAAACCCTCCAGTGATGGAGCACTCACAACTTCTGAAGACAAGTTGTTCCACTGGTTAATTGTCCTCTCTTTTAGGAAGTTTATCCTTCGTTCCAGGTTGCTTCTCTCCTTGATGAGTTTCCATCGGTTGTTTCTTGTCTTGCCTTCTGGTGCTTTGGAAAATAAGTTGAGCCCCTTTTCTTTCTGGCGAGCTCTCAAATACTGGAATACTGCTATCATGTCCCACCAAATCCTTCTTTTCTCTACACTAGCAAAACCCAAATAGATCCCATCCATATTAAGGAGTTGTATGTGGAAAGAATGGAATGGAATAGAAATGGGACAGAACAGAATAGAATAGAACTGGAAGGGACTTTGGAGGTCTTCTAAGCCAACCCTCTGGAGGCCAATCCTATACTATTTCCGATAACTGACTGTTTAGACTCTCCTTAAAATCCTTCCAGTGGTGAAGCACCCACAATTTCTGAAGGCAACTTCTGTTCCACTGGTTAATTGTCCTCACTGTTAGGAAGTTTCTCCTGAACTTCAAGTTGCTTCTCTCCTTGATTAGTTTCCATCCATTGTTTCATGTCCTGCTCTCAGGTGCTTTGGAAAAGAAGTTGACCCCCTCTTCTTTATGGCAGCCCCTCAAGTACTTGAATACTGCTACCGTGTCACCATGTCACCGCTAATTATTCTTTTATTTAGACTAGCCAGACCCAAAACCTGCAGCCGTTCTTCATATGGTTTAGTCCCCAGCCCTTTCATCATCTCAGTTGTTCTTCTCTGCACTTTTTCCAAAGTCTCAACATCTTTTTTGTAGTATGGTGATCAAAACTGGTTGCAGTATTCCAGCTGTGTTCTTATTAAGGTTTTACAAAGTGGTAGTTTGTTAAGTGACTGTTCAAAGCTACAGCAGCACTGAAAAAAGTGGCTTAAGACCGTTTCACACAACCGTTTGCAGCATTCCCATGGGTCACATGATTTACATTTGGATGCTTGACAACAGGCTCACATTTATGACGGCTGCGGTATCCCGGGGTCATGGGGTCACCTTTTGTGAACTTCGCACAAACAGAGTCAGTGGGGAAGCCAGATTCACTTCACAGCCGTGTTACTAACTTAACCACTGCAGTGATTCCCTTAAAGTTCACTTTAACTTAACGTGCAAAGAACGGTGGTAAAATGGGGCAAAACTCACTTTACAACTTTCGCTTAGCAACAGAAATTCTGGGCTTAATTGTGGCCATAATTCAAGAACTATCTGTACTATTTCAATCCACAGCTGTCCCCTGGAAGGAGCACTAACACCCAGGGGTGGGATTCAAAAATCCCAGCAACTGGTTCTCTGCCCGGTTGCTGGGTGGGCATGGCCATGATGGGCAGGGCCTACCGGAACTTCCTGTTTCTGGATTCTGGTGGGCCTGCAGAGCCTGGGGGAGGCTGTTTTCATCCTCCCAAGGGCCTCCTCCAGGCCTCTGGAGCCCCACTGGAAGCTGGAACCAGGCCCGTTTTGTACCTTCTGATTTTTCCAGGAAGGCCGTTTTTCGTCCTCCCAGAGCTTCCACGCGGACGCTGCCCTTACCTCCATCAAAAATGGGCCCTGTGGAGACTCCTGGGAGAGGAGGGGCCAGCGGTCGGTTGAAATACCGGTTAGGCGAAGCGGCTGTAACTTTAACATCCGGTTCGTTTGAACCGATCCAAACCGGTAGAATCCACATCCCTGCTTACACCCACGTTCCACTGTCTCACTGCTGTGTATCAGTGTCAAACAAATCGTCCTCTCCAAGCAGCGTAATATCAGTTGGCGTGACGGAGTAATAAAACCTGCCCATCATTCAGAATTAAGGCATTCGTACGTCCTGCAATTATTACAAAATAAAAATCACCGTGATAATGATCAGAAGTCGGCTGCCAATCGAAATGCAAGGCAGGCGAAGAAGAACATGTATCTTTATGCATCGTTAGCGGCATAATATCTGCCTGCTCCTTTTATGATTTGCTTTGTTATTATCTATATGACAGAACTGCCCAGAAGCCACATAGAGTTGATACAGCGCAAGACATAATTGTTTCAGCCTAGAAGCAGTTATTAATCTTGACACCTGCATTTGGGGTAAATAACAATTAGGACCTGATGAGATTTTTAATTACGACTTCAAACGCTATTTACACCAGTCGTTGTTTGGTGTATGTGCTTTTTTTTCCTTTCTCTTTTTAATTGGATGTTTTTAATTGTTGAACAGAGATGCTGTGCTTTCTATGGTTGTGCTCTGGGCTCTTTTAAGAGAAAGGATGGTCGGTGCCAACAAAATAAAAATGAGGCCATAATGAAATTAATCAGCTAAATATCATAGTACTGCTACTTAAATCCAATGTAGTGAATTAACTATATTTAAACACTATCCAAGCATTAAAGCAACAGATATATGAGCCCTAATTAAGGCATAATTTTGCTTCTTATTTTAAGGGGTACACCATAAAATAGATTTCCCAGAATCTCTGAAAAATAAAAGTAGCTTATTGGGGCTTTATGGATGCTTTCTGTATTTTCAATTAGTTAAACAGGGGAAAGGTTTGTGACCTAAGCCGGCATTATAGGTAGTCCTTGACTTATGATCACAAGTGAGTCCAAGGTTTCTGTTGCAAAACAAGCAACAATTCTTAAGTGAATTTTGCCCCATTTTGCAACCTTGCTTGCCACAGTTGTTAAGTGAATCACTTAAGTTCATAGTATGGTTGTTAAGCAAATCTGGCTCCCCCATTGACCTTGTCTGAAAGTTGCAAAAAGGGATCACTGCAAAAGTAATCAATGTGAATCAGTGGTCAAGCATCCGAATTTTGATCACGTGACCCTGGGAAAGCTGCAATGGTACTTAAATGTGAAAAATGGTCACTTTTTTCAGTCCCGTTGTAACTTTGGACAGTCACTAAACAAATGGTTTTAAATTGAGGACTACTTTGTAATCTGAGTCTTTTTTAACCTAACTCTTCTGGGATTTCCAGATGGCAATGCAAACCCAGAATATTCCTAGTCTAACTACCATGTGTATGTGTATATGTGTATGAGTGTATATACATACACATATGTATATATATTATACATACAGATTACAGATTATCAGAGTTGAAAGGGACCTTGTAGGTCAACTAGTCCAACCCCCTGCCCAAGCAGGAAACCCTACACCATTTCTGACAAATGACAGTCCAATCTTTTCTTTAAAGCTTCCAGTGCTGAAGCTCCCACAACTTCTGAAGGCAAGTTCTGTTCCATCGGTTGATTGTTCTCATTGTCAGAAAATTTCTCCTTATTTCTAGGTTGAATTTCTCCTTGATCAGTTTCAATTCATTATTCCTTGTCTGGCCTTCGGATGCCTTGGAAAGTAGCTTGATCCATTCCTCTCTGCGGAATTGCGATACTGTACATCAGAAATTAAACATTAGGTTGGGGTGTATAACTAGATTATATAAATAGTGTTTTCATTCAAGACTGAAATGACAAGGCTCAAATTATTCCACTTGGACACAAGATGTTAAAGTCCAGCTCGCTGGAGAAGTCCGTAACGTTAGGAAAGGTGGAAGGCAAGAGCAGAGGACAACCACCAGCAAGAAAGGTGATGGGTACACCCTTGGAATACCTGAAGGACTATGTTAGGAACAGATCATCATGGAGAAAATCTATCTAGGTGGTCTATAGGAGCTGGCACTGATTTCAAAAGCACATATCTAATCTGTCAATCAATGCAAGGACCCAATTTCCTTTGAAGAGTCCATAAAGCCGGGAATGCTGGAAGAGAGGAGAAGGACAACCAGGACCACAGTGGATGAACTCAATTGTAATGGTGATGGGTGCACCATTGGAAGACTTGAAGGACTGGGTTAGAGACAGATCAACATGGAAAAAAATCTATGACCCAGAGGAGCTGACACTGACTTAAATAGCACATATGTACTCTGCCAATCAATATGCAATATAGACCTCTCAATATCCCTTTGAGAGGTCTATATTGCTGTGAAAGTGGAAGAAAAGAGAAGAAGATGACCAGCAACAAGATGGATGGACTTGGTTATAGATGATGGGCCACACCATTGGAAGACCAGAAGGACCAAGTTAGGAACAGATCATCATGGAAAAAAATCTGTGTAATCTGCCAGTACAAGGAACCAATTTTCTTTGAGAAGTTCATAATGCTGGGGAAAGTGGAAAGAAAGAGAAGACAACCTAAGGTGGATTGATTGTCATAAGTGATGGGTGCATCATTAGAGGATTTGAAGGACCAGGTGAAGAGGGATGGAGAAAACTCATCTTTGCCAATCACTAAGAGTCAGCAATAACTTTTTAGCAGATAAGGAAGCATTTCTATGTTTCTACAAAATGCTAAACCAGGATAATAGAGTCGCTCGATGTCTATGGAGATTCTAAGTCATCCAGGTCATGGTTGTCCCAAAGGTGGTTTTTCAAGAGGCAACTGGACTTTCTTGGTTTTTCTTTGAAGACGTTTCGCTTCTCATCTGAAGAAGCTGAAGAAGCTTCTTGGATGAGAAGCGAAATGTCTTCAAAGAAAAACCAGGAAGTCCAGTTGCCTCTTGAAAAACCACCTTTGGGACGGCTTAATAGAGGTTTTTTAAAGGTAGGACATCTTATTGCCGGGGTAATTTATGGTTGGTTATCTTGTCCAAATCCAGAAAGTGGAATAAGGTTCAAACAAACGTAATTAAGGCTTCAAGGGAGCCTTTTAATCAAATAGGTAGCACTGCTGCTGCAAACACCCCAAGTGGCCACCAGGGGCAGCTCAGAGAGAGAGAGAGGGTAAGAAAACCAGCGCTGCTGCCCCCTGGCGGCCACCCAGATTATTGCAGGGCAGGGCACCGAAGTTTTTGGGTATTTTACCTCAAAGTTAAACATTCCCAACTTTCAAAAGGCAGGATAAACGTCTAAATATAAAGTTCCCCCCAGCCTTGCAGAGGAAACATTCTTGGACAAAGGACCCCACGAGCCCTTTCGCTCGTTTTATGAGGTAGAAGCCGAGCTTCAACTCATCCTAACGTTCTCCTGAGGGGTGAGAAGCGACAGAAACGAGGATCCTGGTTGTTGGGGGGAAACAATAAGCTGACTCTGTAAAGCGCTTCGAGGGAGCCGTAAAGCACCGCGAAGCCCTATGAAAGTGCGCTATTGCTATTCTCGTCCACCGTCGCCCGAGGGCGCCAGATTGAAGAAGGGAGGGAAGCTGCAGGCTTAAGGCCCCCGCCGGCCCCGCCCTCTCTATTTCTCTCCTCTCGCGCGCGCATGGGAAGTGGGGGCGTGGCTCTCACGGGCCGCCCCCCCCCCACCTCAGTGACGTTCCGTCCGCCCTGCCTCCGCCACGTTCCGGGCGCGCTCCGCGCGTGCGCAGAGGCTCAGCCGGGTGACGGCGGCGGCGCTGGCGCTGCCGGAATGGCGTTCACGCTGTATTCGTTGCTGCAGGCCGCGCTGCTCTTCGTCAACGCCATCGCGGTGCTGCACGAGGAGCGCTTCCTCCGCAGGAGTGAGTCAGCCGCAACCCCCCTGGAAGGGGAGGGAAGGGGGTGTCCCCATCTCTGGGTCCCGGGCGGGGCGGGCTGATGGAGGAAATACAGGTAGTCCTCGAGTTACGACCACGATGGAGCGCGCGCGCGCGCGCCCCCCCAAGTTTATGTAGCCAAGTGAGACCTGTGTCTCGTCCCATTTTGCGACCTTCCTTGACACGGTTGTTAAGTGAATCGTCGCAGTTGTGTAGTCAGTCAACACAGTTGGTAAAGGGAAGTCTGGCTCCCCCATTGACTTGGCCAGTCAGGAAGGTCTCAAAAGGGGATTCCGTGAGCTGCGACCGTCGTAAATATGAGTCAACGGCCAAGGGTGCTGAATTTGGATGGTGTGACTGGGGATGCTGCCAAAGTGTGAAAAACGGTCATAAGTCACTATTATTGTTATTGTTATTAAATCTTCTGTGAGATTCACAGCCTTTGGGGCTGGTTGGTAGCTCAACCAAGGACCTAGGAACTGTTAAAGTAGCGTCAGAGGATATAAGCTGTTCCAAATAGGGTGATTTTTTTGTAGAATCAGGGTATTCAAGTCTGATAAATTCAGAATTTCCAAATAGCGAGGCATCCCTTTAGGTATTGCTCCAATTACAATTGGGATAACACACAATTTCTTTTCCAAACTCGCTCAACTTCAGTTTGTAAGTCCCAATACTTTGTGATTTTTTTCTTGCTGGTTGTCTTCAGTTCGTGCATCACCAGGTATTGCAATGTCAATGAACCAACCCTTTTTCTTTTCAACTATTGTTACGTCAGGTGTGCTGTGGGCCAAGTGCTTGTCCGTCTGAATTCTGAAGTCCCACAAGATCTCCAGAACCTTCTCAATCTGATGATCCCAGTAGTTGTTGCTATACTCAAATCCAAACTTTTGGCACAGTTTCCAGTGAATGATTTTTAGCAACTTGGTTATGGTGTTCTAGGTAGTCAGTTTGTAAAATGTTGCTGCACCCACTGATTAAATGGTCAACTGTTTCATCACCCTCATTATTATTAGTCACAAAAAACAACAGCACATGAGATAACTATGCTGGGTTTCGTATCACAAACCACTAGTCGAACACTTCCCAAGCATTTAGGACTGCATGATGTATCGGCAGGTTATACTAGCAGATCCCAGTAAGGGATTAACCTGGGCGATGACCGAGCCAGTATAGGCTTCGTTTGGTTGTGTTTCACCATGATTCATTAATTTGCATGGGTTGTTGGGCGCACTCAGCTCTGCTCCTCAGCTGAGATTTCTCTGGCATGGTTGAACCTGCTGGTAGTTTGCACTACCGCCAGCGCGCTCTCAGCTTCATTGGAGCAGTTAAGCCCCCCGCCACGTCAAGATGGCACCTCATGGGATTATTATGATTATGATTATGATTTTCTCAGGGCCGTTGTAATTTTGAACGGTCACTGAATGAAATCTGGTAAGTAGAAGGCTACTTGGGTTGGAGAATAGTTGTAGCTCCAGGGTTGGAATGGAGCGTGGTGTCTACTGAAGATGTTACCTAATTAAGATAAATGAAACATCTGCAAGAAAGCTCAGAAAGCACCAAGGACCCCTCATGTCAACCCTGAGCTATAAATATTCTCCTTGATTGATGCAGATACAGATTAACAGAGTTGGAAGGGACCTTGTAGGTCATCTACTCCAACCCTTTGCCCAGGCAGACCCTACACCAAAACTGACTAATGGCAGTCCAATCTCTTCTTGAAAGCTTCTGGTGATGAAGCTCCCACAACTTCTAAGGGCAACTTCTGTTCCATGGGTTGAATGTTGGTAATGAAATGTCTGCAAGCAAACAGCCAAGTTTAGAGAGCATGAAATATAGAATTTGTCAATGGCACCTTCCCATAATTACATAATTATGTATTAGGGTGCTGCAAGACTGATTTATTCATTAATTCAATCAGTCAGAATGGAGCCGTCGTCTAGTCCAGCCCCCTGCTCAAGCTTAAATTTATTTTTCTTCTGTTTATATAGCTGCCCATTTTCTGAAAAAGGTGACTGTAGGTGTGGGGCACAATAAAAAATAAATCATAAATCTCCAGCTTTGCTTTTTTTACCAGTAGCTTTTACAGATACTCCATGACTCTTACACGGTTTAATTGCCTTTCGAAGTTACTGCCATATGGAAAAAAGTGACCTAAGACCATTTTCCAGACTTACAACTGTTGCAGCATCTCCATGGCCACATGATCAAAATTCAGACTCTTTGCAACTGACTCGTATTTATGACGGTTGCAGCATTCCAGGATCCTGTGATCCGTATCACCCATCCCCTCCCACTTGTGACTGTATGACTGTAACTTTGTCGCTTGCATCCTTGCGATTTATATTGACTGTTTCCTAGTATGATTCGATTGTTGATTGTACCCTATGACTATCATTAAGTGTTGTACCTGATGATTCTTGACTCTTGACAAATGTATCTTTTCTTTTATGGACACTGAGAGCATTTGCACCAAGACAAATTCCTTGTGTGTCCAATCACACTTGGCCAATAAAGAATTCTATTCTACTCTACTCTACTCTACTCTACTCTACTCTACTCTACTCTACTCTACTCTACTCTATTCCCTTTTGCAAACTTCTGACAAGCAAAGTCGATAGGGATGCCAAATTTAGCTAACCATCTTCCTAACTTAACAACTGTATGCGGGTATATGCATAATGCTTATCCTTTGAGAGTGGAATTGCAGCAAAATTTCATTTTAACATACGCTGATTAATATACATTTAAAGTGACAAAGCTCTATTCTAACTGCTGTGATTCACTTAAACTATGTCAAGAAAGGTCATAAAATGGGGCGAAATTCACTCAACTGTCTTGCTTAACAGCAGAAATGTTGGGCTCAATAAATTGAGGATTACCTGTATTAATTAAGAATTCTTAGCACTTAAGATGATTCCTAGTAGGGTAATGAAACAACTACCAGAAAACTACCAAGGAGTCCACAGTTTCACCCTGAGCTGCAAATATTCCCTTCTGTTGGTGCGAGCTACAAGGTTGTGCAAACCAAATGTTGTGCAAACTGCTGAACTGTTTGCTAACTGTCTCTAACTACTACACTTGTGATTTCTGAACTTTCAGGTGGCCAAGCAACCAAATTTTGACCCCGTGACGGGTTCTGTAATAACTGTGTGAGAACCAGTTGTAAATCACTTTTTTCCCCGCTGTAACTAAATGAAGGATTTGTAAGTCATGGAATACTTATGTTTGCTAGTTCCCACAAACACATAGTCCTCGAATTAACAACAGTTAATTTAGTGACCGTTCAAAGTTACAACAGCACTGAAAAAAGTGTCTTACAACTGTTTTTCACACTTACGATGGTTCCAGCATCCCCATGGCCCTGTGATCAAAATCCAGCCACTTGACTCATATTTATGATGGTTTCTCTATCTTGGGGCCATGTGAACTATCTTTGGTGACCTTCTGACAAGTCAAATAAATGGAGCAGCCAGATTCACTGAGCAGCTATGTTGCCAGCTTAACAGCTGCAATGATTCACTTAACAAATGTTGCAAAAAAGGTCGTAACATGGGACAAAACCCACTTGAACAAATGTCTCACTTAGCAACAGAAATGTTGGTCTCAATTGCGGTCGTAAGTCAAATGCTACCTGAACCTTTACGTTTGTAGTCAAGCTCAGCTCCCATCCATTTTCTCAGATGCTGTGGAGATGTGGTAGAACTGGATTCCATGTGATACTATTGAGTGGTGGTGATGGCTGTGACCTAAGTCTGGAGGCTTCTCAAGAGCTCCAAACCATGAAAAGAGATCTTTATTGGTCTTTCCACCTTTGTTACTGAAGGAATACTAAAATAAGAATAGAATAGGAATAGGAATGGAGAGGATGTGATGGGATAGGGAACAATGTAGAGGAGAATAGAATATAGAATAGAAGAATAGAATAGAATACAGACAATAGAGAAGAGAGAATGCAGAATAGAATAGAATAGAATAGAACAGGAATAGAATAGAATAGAATAGAACAGGAATAGAACAGAACAGAAACAGAAACAACAGAATACAGAACAATAGAATAGAAGGATTGGATTGGATTGGATTCTTTATTGACCAAGTTCGATTGAACACACAAGGAATTTGTCTCCAGTGCATAAGCTCACAGTGTACATATAAACAGCAAGTAATAGATCGTCAAAGGTCATAATCCTAGTTACAATCATTAATCATGAAGTTACAAATAACAATTGATAGGAGAAGATAGTAGGAAATCTGAGAAGATGAGAAAAGATTTGAAAAGAGACAGTGCTGTGGGAATGAAGTATTATTAAATAAATAGTGTTTTGGTATAGAATTTTAAGCTCTAAAAACTAGCATTCTTTAGAATACCAAAATTCTGAAGTAACGTCATATATATTCTAGCAATCACTACTACTGTGTTTGAGATTTAAGAACTTTCTCATACTTATCAGATTTAAACAGTGGTGCTTCTCAATAACGATGGGATCATTTAGTATTTTAATTTTCTCTGATCAGTTTTCCAAGGAAAACTAATTTTCTGCTGCTTTTCTGATTCCTGGAAATTCTGCTCTTTGGCCATTATGAACGTTCTGGTTCATTTTATGTGCTTATTTCTGCTCGTTTTGTTCATTCCTTTAATGTTTAAAGAAAGAATTAGGAATTTCTCTTATTCATTAGGTTTGAGTTTGAAGCGGGCCTTTCTTTCTAAGAGAAATGATTGATTTGTATTATTATTGATTTGTATTGTTATTGATTGTTTACCTTACGTTCGCTTTAACCAAAAATAAAACTTTTCCATACAGTTGGCTGGGGAACCGATCAGGGTATCGGAGGATTTGGGGAAGAGCCTGGAATTAAAGGGCAGTTAATGAATCTAATCCGATCTGTACGGACGGTTATGAGAGGTAAGATTGACATAATATTATTGGTACAAAACAGTTAGGAATTAATTGAATTCTTTATTGTCATTGTACCTATATACACCAGAGGTGCTATTCGACCAGTTCACACCTGTTGTGGTTATTTGGCATGGGTCGCCGAACCGGTGGCAATCCCTGGCTGGGCACGCCCCCCACCCGGTCACCCGGTGGCTCACTTGCGATTGCTCTCCTAGCTTTCCGTTCCCCACGTCCTCTTTCTCCCCGGGGAAAAGGAAGAAAGGCATGGACGCTGCAAGTATCACTTTCCCCGTGTGAGTTAAAGTGTCGGGAGTGAGAAGGAGTGCGGTCTGACAGAGAGGGTGGGGGTGAATCGAGCCTTGGAGCACTTTTGCAAGTAAAAGAATCCACTCAAGCCTTGGAGAAATTTAAAGGAGCTGCTTCCAAAATGCTTGTCTGTTAAGTGCTGTGTGTGTGTGAGAGAGAGAGAGAGGGAAAGAAAAAGAAGGAAAAGGAAAGAAAGAAAGGAAAGAAAGATGAAGGTAGAGAAAGAAAGAAAAAAATAGGAAGAGAGAGAGAGATAAAAAAAACTCTGTGCTATTATTTTTAATTGTTCCATTATTTAGCATGTGTTAATATTTTACACAGTCCCTACACCTAGAGTGATTTTTCTGCCTTTCTTTTGCCCAGGGCTACCACATATTTTTCAGGGTTTACATGCATTCATTGTCAATAGTCCAGAGCATAAAATACACATGTGTTTAACAAGAGTTGAAAGGGAACTTGGAGGTCTTCTAGTCCAACCCCCACCTCAGGCAAGAAAACTGAGGATGCCAAACTCTGAGTAAAAATCCTGGGAAAGGTGTCAGAATAATACTTAGAAAGGGCCTTGGTGTGAACCCTATACCATTTCAGAGAAATGGCTATCAAGTCTTTTCTTAAAAACTTCCAGTGATGAGCACCCAGAACTTCTGGAGACAGGCAGTTCCACTGGTTAGTTGTTCTCACTGTCAGGAAGTTTCTCCTTAGTTTTAAGTTGCTTCTCTGTTCAGTTTCCATCCATTGCTTCTTGTTTGCATTCTGTTTCTTTGGAAAATACATTGCCCCGCTTCTTTCTGGCAGCCCCTTAAAAGCCTGTTGCCTATCACACTCTTGAGTAAAGCATGTGAGCCATTTCCTCCTTTCAGTGGTCCATGAAAGTACATCTATAGTATGCAAATAATAAAGTAAAAAAAGGTGAACAACATTTTTACAGAACTATAGATAAGTTATGGCTGGGTGACAAAGAATGCCTGGGAGGGGAGGGGCCAGGTGAGGCACCCCTTGATGTGAGTGACATTGAGTTGGCCACTCCTACCCAGTCACATGACCACCAAGCACGCCCACCCAGGCACATGACCACAAGCCACGCCCACCAAATAAGCCACGCACACAGAACCGGTAGTAAAAAAAATTTGAATTCCACCACGGATATACACAATATACACATACAATGAAATTCACGTAACACCCAGAGACCAGACCCAACACGCACACACATATGACAATCCTCAAACACCTCCCCCCCCCCGGCCAAAATTCCCTGCCCCCTAAAAACACACAAGCATCCACACAACACACCAAGTAATACTGTCCAACAGCTCGCTGATGGTGGTCCTTATGTTCATTGTTAAGTGCAATTATAGCTCTGGGATAAAAAAAAATGTTCAGAAAACATGTAGTCCAAGTTTTAATTGTTCCGTATCTTCTGCCAGAAAGCAACGGCTCATAAAGTTTGTAAGCAGGATGGGAAGAGTCTCTGAGAATGTTGTGCAACTTTCTCAAACAGAAAGATGCGAAGATGTTGTCCAGGGCTGGTAGCTGGAGCCCGATTATATTCTGGGCAGTTTTAATGATTTTCTGTAGAGCTTTTTTGTCCACTACAGAGCTGCTCCCATACCATGCAAGAATGCCGTATGTCAGGACACTCTCAATGGTGCTGTCATGCCCTTGTTGGAGTCTGATTCTGAGGAGGAGGTTGAGCAGCTGACAAGGAGTGGCAGTGTGGCTCCGGTGGCTGTGGAAGAAATGGGGGAAGGGCAGAGTCCAGCTGGGCATTCAGAGGAAGACCCAGAGCCACCTCCTCTTCATCCTAGGGCACGCAGGGAGGAACGGAGAAGGGAGCAACATGGCTTACGGGAGAGAAAAAGGCCCTGATCTCTTTCATTAGCTGCAGCTGGGAGAACAGGATATAAGAGGGGCGTTTGCACACAGCTCTTTGCTGGAAGCAAAGCGTGCATTATCTTTGTCGAGGCTTATCTGGGTTTTGGCGGCCTCCCAACTGTGGATGCTGCGTTATCCTGTAGAAGTCTGCAATTTATCATCCTAGCCTGTCGTGTTAATTACTTCAGTGTGATTTGTGTTGGGTTTTTTTATTTCTAATTATCTTTACTTTGGTTTCGGACTGCATTTCTGCAGTTCGTAGACTGTTTTTTGAGGAGTTTGATATCCAGCTGAGGATAACTGGACATTGAGGGCCAAGTTGGAGGCATTAAAGGGAATTTATTCTGCTTTTCTGACTTTGTTATTTTTGTGTCACGCCCTGGGTCATCACAGGTTCTGCGGTAGTAGGACAGAAGTACAGATAGTCCACAACTTACAGCCATTCATTCAGTGACCATTCAAAGTTACAACGGCACTGAGAAATTCCTTCCAGCATCCCCAGGATCACGTGATCACAATTGCGATGCTTGGCCACCAGTTCATATTTATGACAGTCTCAGTGTCCTGGGGTCATGTGGTCACCTTTGGCGACCTTTTGACCAAGCACAAATGAATTGTGGAAAACAGATTCACTTAACAACGGGGGCAAAATTCACTTAAACACTTAGCAACAGAAATGGGTTCAGTGGTGGTTGTATGTCGAGGACTAGTTACAACTTTTTGCTTCTTTGAATCAGTCTTGGCTCCTTGGAAAGGCAGGCCAGGACAAATCCATGCAACTTTCATAGTAGTATTTTTCTTTTCTTTTTTAATTGTTTGCTTTTGCTTTCTTCCTGGGCTGAGAGAGGAGGGTTGGCCCCCAAGATCAGTCAGCGAGCCTCACCCCCTAAGGCAGGACTAGAACTCACATCTTCCTAATTCCAGCCCCAAGTGTCTTTAACAACGACACCAAACTGGCTTTTCCCCAGACAACTCGGTATTAACTAAATGTTAATGCTCTCCTCACATTTACCAGGCTAATTTCAAACTGCTGTACATTAATGGCACATTTGATTGCACGAATGCATCTATTCTTGTGACAACTTGCATCTAATGACCTGTTCCATTCCTAAGACCCGAGCAGGTCATTAGCAAAAGATGTTATTATTCATAAGGTCTGCACGCTTTTTTAGAAGAAATTTAGCGGAGCATCATTGCTTCCCTGTTTCCAGATCTCTAAATTTTAGTCTAAGAGCTCTCCTTTTTTTCAAGAGGAAAAGATTCTCTATGTTAAGAATCTATTTTAATGAGTTATTTATTCTAGCACGAAGTGAACATAAGAACGTTGTATTTAGTCGGCTTTCAGTTGCTACTCAAAAAGTACGACTTACTTTTAATATAAGTGCATCACAATGCAGAGTGTGATATTATATACCACAATAATAGTAGAATGGTGCAATGAAGCCAAAGGTTCTGGAGGCAACTGGACTTTCTTTGTTTTTCCTTCAAGACGTTTCCTTTCTCAACCAAGAAGCTCAGTTCTGAACTGAAGAAGCTTCTTGGATGAGAAGGAAAAATCCTGCAATGGGCGGGTGGGAAATCCAGTTGTCTCTTGAAGAAGTATTTTTTTGGGACAACCATGACTTGGGTGACTGAGAATCTCCATAGACATTTAGCTGGGCGCTAAACTTTTCAAAATAGGAAAACTATTCTTCAACCTTGAAACATGTTCTTGGTACTTTTAGCAGCTGTTGCCTTTTTTGTCGTTTACATGATTTAACTTCCAATAAGCTGGGTATTGTATGTTGTAAAAAGGAAGAAAGAATGTAAACACTCATAAAATATTTCTGTGGTCTTTTTAGAATTGCCAACAGAAAGGGAGAGGGGAGCAGTGCAGCAGCTTGCAAACCAAAACCGCATTCCATAAATGTTTTCAAAGATAGTAACTAGGTGACCGAAGTTTGTGCTGCGCAAAATTCTAACTGGAGATCATGATTGATGACTCTGGGCTATGGATGTATCCCATTGGAGAATGGGAATTACGATACACCCAGGGGGTGGGGGGAAAACCAGGGTCAAGGGTGACAATGAATGATGTGCTTCAGAGTTGGCTACACCCAGGCAGTGCTGGCATGTTTACTCCTAATAAATCCTTTTGAAGTTTTGGGAGTTTGGCTCGAGACTCATGGTTTAAATGGGGGTAACTGCCAGAATCCTGATAGCTAGCCGACTCTGAGACACCATAACTCGTTGTGTGACACACGGATACAGATAACCTGTCCTTAGAAGACAAGCCATAAAGGCCATCCTCAACTTAGCAACCATCCATAACTTCCCCACGGTGAGATGATCAAAATCCAGGCACTTGTCCTGTATTCACAATGGTTGCAGCATCACAGGGTCAAAAACAGTTTAGAAATAATTTTTTGTGAAGTGAACTTTGTCGTGGACCGTTTCATTTAAGTATTATTCTTGTCCTATTTAAGTTTTGTTCTGAAAAATTATCAAAACCACAAAGGGATGGAGAAAGAGAAACGATGTTTTTCCTCCCCTTAGCTATTCTTTTGAGTTCAACGCAATAGGCTGTTGTTTGAAATGATGCTTTTCTTCCTTTTTGTTTTTTTTTTCCCAGTGCCATTAATTGGAGTGAACGCCGTGACAATTGTGCTGTTGTTATTATTTGGTTGAAATTGTCTTCGGAAAATCTTGGATAGCGTCTAAAGCAAACAGACTGCAGACCGATTTGCACGTGGGATCCAATCTGAGGGAACTGCTGAAGAAGCCGCATATATGTCTCAATAAAGATGCAGTTTATATTTATTGTATTGCTTAATATGCACTCCGTTTCATTAAATCCAATGATTAAATTGAACCAGTTTTTTTTCCCCTCTACGTATTGTGGCAGTAGTCTAAAGGTGCTATTCTTTCATTCCTTTAAGCTTAGGGCTGAACATTCAGTCACTGAGGATTTCCCCCTTCCCAAAATGATTTATTGTTGGTTTATATATATACTAGCTCTATATCCGTGCTTCGCTACGAAACTATGTGGTTGGGCTTAGTTTTGGGGGAGGCAAATAAGTGGGGGGAAATTCTGCCTCTGCCTACCAGCATCCATCGGTATTCATCTGGCTAGCGTCCTGTCAGTGTGTGAGAGAGTTGAGGGCTGTTTGGAAACCGAAACATGGAAACTGAAACAGTATTTGCTATGTGAGCAAGAAGGAGACAGCAAGGAGCCTGGGCGTGGCTTAGCTCAACTGTTCTGTACTAAAGCTGCTTTCTAAACCGAAACTGAAACTCCTCTGCTTGGGTTTTGCATTTGGAAGAGATTTCTTTCCAGGTGGGGAAGGGGAGTAGAACTCCTTAGCATCAGAGCGTGTTAATAATAATAATAATATAGGAAATACTAATGCTCTGATGGTCATTTCGAAAATTCCTCAGTGAGCACCTGGAAGCCAAGAGGAACGTACGTGCCGAATTTCAAGTTTCTAGGCTTTACGGTTCTGGAGATTTTGTGACCCATTCCCCGCTGTCCAGTTAGAGCTGAAGATTGGATGAGAAATGAAACATCCTTAAAAGGAAAAAAATCGAAGTCCAGTTGCCTCCTGAAAAAAGCACCTTTGAAGAAACTGTGACCTGGATGACTGAGAATCTCTCTACATGTTTACAATGGTTTGCAGCATCCTGTAACTGAAAAACAGTCGTAAGTCACATTTTTCAGTGCCGTTGTAACTTTGAACAGTCACTAAATACTTGCAAGCCAAGTATTTCATAGAGGATGAGATCAGGATCCTACTGATCTCACCTAAATCCCAATTCAGCTTCCACTACCCAGCTTTGCCCCTCAATCAACTCCCTGCAACCACTATATTCCTTTAACTCGGAGGGATTTTCTTCTTTCTCACCGCCTCTGGATTTGCACAAAACAAAACATCAGGTCCAGGAGAGCCCAGCAGGTTCATATTGTACAGCACGATAAGTTGGGTTCAATTTAGTGCAGTGTTAGGAAGGAAGATGCGAGGCACGGCACAGCTGGTCTCAGGAAGTTGGATAATGCACTGTCAACAATTCTTTTTTATCAGTTTAGAAGTGCCCTGTCTAAATAGAAATTACGTTGGCAGAGTTTCAAACACTCAGTAAAGAACAAAACTCTTAACAAGTGTTGAATTACCTATCACGAGAAATTTGATCACTCGACAACATAAATGGATTCTCCAGGCTGCTATTATAGCTAAAAGATGGATATTGTTATATTGGAAAAGACACATCTATGGCTTTTCGCTCAACAGATTGAAAACCTGATCGTATTTGCTGCCTGTGGGTGGATTGTGTGTAGATGTGGACCTTGTATGGATAAATGTAGGGAAATATGGGACTCAAAGAACAGATTCCAAATAGTCATATATGAGTATTACAGACACATGATAATGATAAGAATATTTGTAGCTCAGGGTTGACATGAGGATCCTCCTCTACTAGCCCTGATGATGTTACATAGTTTGGGTAATGAAACGTCTGCAAGAAAACAAGCTCAGAGAGCACCAAGGATCCTTCCTCACACACGTGAATGTTTGTACCAGATAATTACATATAGAACTTTAACTGCTTGTTGTTCTAATCCAGGGGTCCCCAAACTTGGCAACTTTAAGACTTGTGGACTTCAACTCCCAGAATTCTCCAGCCAACTATGCTGGCTGGGAAGTTCTGGGAATTGAAGTCCACGAGTCTTAAAGTTGCCAAGTTTGGAGACCTATGTTCTAATCTAATAACATACTCTGCATCTTATTCTTTCGTGTGGTTTCATTTATTCTTAAATATGAATTTTTAATAATGTATATATGTTTTGCTTTTGCTTCTTTTGTTACTATTTTTTTTAAAAGCAATGCAAATTTTATTTTAAAAAGCTACCCTGAAAATTGGCTATGCTTTGTCTATCTGTGCCAAATTAATCACACGTCAAAACTGGGAGTCTGCCTTGACCACAATAGGCTGTGTTTCTTTCTTTCTTTCTGCCATTATTCCCAGATTGACCACAGGGAATCGTGGGGTTGGAAGAAATGTTCATCTGGGTTCAATTCCAAGGGGCAGGGGGGAGAGAGATTGGAGACAAGGAGGCTGCTTGGAAGGATGGTTTAATGGTGGACAGGACCACATGGGTTTGAAGTCCTGGGTAGCTGGCCACATGGAGTGGACAGTGAATGTTATTTATACCCTCTCTTGGGCTTTGAACTTGAGCTTCCTGTTCCTGTGGCAAGGAATGCATTCAATTGGTTGCGGTAAGATTCCCATGTGGAGTCATGTTTGTCTGAATCAAGTTTGGTTGAACCTGATGTAATGGGCTTGGTTGTGCCATGTGGTGAGATCCGCTGATAGATAATCCTATTATGTCCTGGAGGGCCATGTCTTAATCCCATCACCCTGGAACTGAAGGTCTTTTGTCTTGCAGATAGGCTGGCCCAGTCTTAACGGGCACCAAATATCTGCTGGCGGGGCAGGGAGCTGCTTTTTGTCTTTAAAAAAAACCGTTTCTCCTTTTCTCATCCAGGGGAATACAATATTCTGCCTTTTTAATATTTCCTAAACTATTTCATTCACCCAAGAGCGGTAGGTGCTAACTTTCTTCAATGGCTTAGCAGCACTTGGATATTGATCTGGTATCATAATTACTGTTTCTGTATTGCTCTTTCTCCCCAAGGCGCCCAGAGCAGTTTACAAGAGAAAGGAAAAAGTCTTCCTGCCATTGCAATAAAAAGAAAAATTTAAAATATAACCACAGCAAACTCAAAGGCAGCTGTGTGAACAAGAGTGTCTTTAGTCTGATCTAAGTATAGTATATAAAATCATACATTGCAATGTCCTACCTGTCAATGAATACTTCAGCTTCAACCATAATAACACAAGAGCAAACAATAGATACAAACTCAACCGCACCAAACTTGATTGCAGGAAATACAACTTCAGCAACAGAGCGGTCAATGTCTGGAATACTCTACCTGACTGTGGTTTTTTCCCCAAACCCCAAAAACTTTAACCTTGGACTCTACTATTGACCTCACCCCTTTCCTAAGAGGCCTGTAGGGGACGTGCATAAGCGCACCAATGTGCCTACCATCCCTGTCCTATTGTTTCTTTTATTTCTTTTATTTTTCTTATATGTATCCATGTATTGATAACTATGTTTTTACTTGTACCTATTATCTTGTAAACAATTGACAAAAATAAATAAAATAAATAAATAGTTGTTCTTAGAGAAATACAATGAATTTTTAGAGTTTTGGGGTAAAACCTTGTAAAGTGGAACAGTATCTGCTGCTAGTCCCTGGTTTACACCAGAGATTCCTGTATACCATCTCCTTTAGGATCTAGGGTCCCATAGACAGATAGAAATTCAATAGGAATGTGTTTTTTTTACTGTAGTAGAAAATAGATCATGATCTGTATACAGCATCAATGAAATTGATGTGAAATAGATGTTTATCTAACCGCCTGTTCAAAAATGTTAGCGTCGAGCAGGATACAAAGTAAGCGTTATCATCTCGATTAATGGACACGTTTATCTGTGCTATTTAGGAAAAATATATCTCGATTGCTGAAGAGAACAAGAAAAAGAAACGAAGGCCCATACAGGCAATTTTTTAGACGACTCCAAAGGTCCTTAAGCGACAGGACCTTCCGCCAAATCCCAATGACGGATCAGAGCGAGAGTAGGCTGGCTCGTCCCTCCTGCATATCGTAATAGTACAGCCCAATCCGAGACGTCTCCCATAGTGGGGACGGTACCAATGGTGTGAAAGAGGGGGAAGTGTTGCCTCCGGTCTGCTTACTTAGGGTCTCACCAAGGGCTCAGTCCGCAGAGCATTTCTCAGCAGCAAAGAGAGAGAGACTGTCTGGGGTGTCGAGGTACGGAAGGAAGGAGGGCAGCGGGCGATTTTCCTTCCCCTTTGTGACATTGGCAAGGAGTTGGGGCTGCTTTCCTCCTTAACAGGGCAAGTGTGTGTAGTAAGGCTGAATGGGGGTAATGATGAAGTTGGTAAAAAAGAGTTAAGAGCAAAGAATGCAACGGTGGGGAGGGTGCATGTTATGCCTTTGCATGCATCGCTGATCTTGCCATAGCTCCTTCCAAACTTTTTTGGGGAGCAGGCCTGGTGCCTGCTGCATCAATTGCTGAATGGGGTAGACTTTAATGCCCCAAAGGGGGTGCCCCCTGCCATTCCCCACCATTGTCTCTGTATGAGTCCCCGTTCTGGCTTTGCATTCCAACACTTTCGGCTGCATCCCTCCTTCCTTGAGCTGCACAGAACGAAAAGGAACATTTTATTTATTTATTTGATTTGTCAATTGTTTACAAGATAATAAGTATAAGCGTATACATAGTTTTGAATACATGAAATGGGTACATATAAGAAAAATAAAAGAAAAATAAAAGAAACAATAGGACAGGGATGGTAGGCACCTTGGTGCGCTTATGCACGCCCCCTAGAGACCTCTTAGGAAAGGGGTGAGGTCAATAGTAGACAGTCTAAGGTTAAAGTTTTGGGGGTTTGGGGAAGAAACCACAGAGTCAGGTAGAGTATTCCAGACAGTGACCACTCTGTTGCTGAAGTCGTATTTCCTGCAGTCAAGTTTGGTGCGGTTAACCTTGAGTTTGTATCTATTGTGTGCTCTTGTGTTGTTATGGTTGAAGCTGAAGTATTCATTGACAGGTAGGACATTGCAATATATGATTTTATATACCATGCTTAAATCAGACCGAAGACGGCGTAATTCAAGGTTTTCTAGTTCTAGAATTTCAAGTCTGGTGGCATAAGGTATTCTACAACGAGTAGAGGAGTGGAGAACTCTTCTTGTGAAATATTTCTGGACTTTCTCAATTGTGCTAATATCAGATACGTGATGTGGGTTCCAGACTGATGAGCTGTATTCAAGTATTGGTCTAGCAAATGTTTTGTATGCTCTAGTTAGTAGTGTGATATTACCAGAGAAAAAGCTACGTAGGATTAGGTTAACATCCTGCTTCTTCCTTACAATCTCGTTTCTCAACCTGAGCCAACCTTTTTTAAGATGTGTGGATTATGGGAATTGAAGTCCATGCATCTCCCAATAAAGAGTGGCATCTTAATTGCTGTTGAATGGTGTACTGGGGCTACGCTTGGAACCGCTTGTTTCTATTGTAGCAAGAGAATTTATGAAATAGGTGAGTTCAGGTGGGCAGATCTCTGAAACTGAAGCTGGACATGATGTCCATTTCCAGATTTTGTTTTCTGTGTAACTTTTTCTGTTTTGTTTTTATTTTGGGGGATTGGAGGAGAAGTTTCTGATGGATCAATTATTGATTTATTTTTATATGTTCCCTGCCCCCCTCTTCTTCTGAGCGGGCTCATCTACTTAGCAGAAAGATGCCTTCAAAAGATGCTTTTTTCCTGGACAACCATGACCTGGATGACTGAGAATCTCCGTAGCTATTTAGCAGGGAGACGTAGGGGAGAGGTTTCCTGCTTATTTTAACCATCTGTTGTTACCTAACCTAATTTATGCTCTTTTTCCTCTCTTCTACCACCTCCATCTTCCCCTTGGCTTGAAGGATGGCAGCTCGGCGTGCAATAAAAGCGGTCTTGGTGGATCTCAGTGGTACGCTTCATATAGAAGACTCAGCTGTGCCGGGAGCCCAGGAAGCTCTTAAAAAGCAAGTTATTTCTTCCAAGTTCCGTCGAAGGTTGTGCGGGAAAGTAACAATTTTACCAATCCCATTTCTTAGCTGAGAAGATGCTTTTGCAGGCAGGGGTATCACTTCCTCCCCTGCCCCTTGTTCGTATAGTTGCATCTCAAATTCCAAGGTGGGTAAAATGAGGACCCAGATGGTTGGGGGCAAGAGGCTGACTCTGTAAACTGCTTAGAGGGGGCTGGAAAGCCTTCTAAAGCAGTATATAAGTGCTAGTGTGCTATTGCTACAATAGCACTGAAAATAGTGACCATTTTTGACAAGACCGTTGCAGCATCCTTAGGGTCACGTGATCAAAATTCAGATTCTTGTCAAGCAACTCATATTTATGACGGTTGCAGTGCCCCGAGGTTATGTGGTCACAATGTGGCGACTTTCTGACAAGCGAAGTCAAGGGGAAAGCCAGGTTCACTTAACCACTGGGTTACTAACAACCGAGGCGATTCACTTAACAACCGTGGCGAGCAAGATCGTAAAATGGGGCAGAACTCCCTGAACAGCTGTCTCACTTAGCGACGTAAATTTGGGGATCCATTGTGGTCGTGCGTCGAGGACTGCCTGCGGTCGGATTACACACAATGGTACTTCTGCGACCCAAACATCATCAGCTTCTGTGTTTCTCCCGGCCAGGTTGCGCTCTGCTCCTGTGGCCGTCCGGTTTGTGACGAACACGACCAAGGAATGCAAACAAGATTTGCTGGAGAGGCTGAAGCAACTGGACTTTGACATTAAGGAAGACGAGATCTTCACATCTCTGACGGCAGCCCGAAATTTGTTGGAGCAGAAAAAGGTCCGGCCTTTGTTGATGGTGGAGAAAAATGCTTTGCGTGATTTTACAGGTATCTGTTCTGATCCAGCTCCCCAAACAGAACCAACGCTCTGAAGTTAACTTACAAGATTCCTTTAATTAGGACCCCCCAGTGAAAAGTTTCTCTGTCACCACAGGCTGATAAGTCTACCTGTCTGGAAGATGAATAGTTGTCTGCCACACCTATTCATCTCTGCCCCCTGCCTTTTCTTCCCAGAGCTAGGGTGGGGCTTCATTAGCAGCAGTGGCTCTTCCATCCCAAGGACCGGCCCATAGATTTCCCCTGCTCTCCTCTCCCCTGCCTTTGTACTGACCCAAACCTTGTTCCAAGGAAACAAACGCCAGATGGAGGTAACACCAAAACCTTTGAATGATCCTTTACGAATTCCGTTCCTTCCCGGTTAAAAGGCTGTTTCAATCTAATTGTCTCAGATAAGGACAAGCCTTGCCAAGGTTGCGCAAGGCTGCCAAGGACACTAGATAAAGTTACTAAGAACTATTTCAAGCACAAAGAGTCTCCAAACACCAACCAAGATATTCCGAACGTCCAACAAGGCTTGAGTGCAAAAACTTCTTTGCTTCCTGCAAAGAACTCCGGTTTCTCAGCTGGCTTTTATCACCACAGGGAGGAGCCATTACTTTGCAGCCTTACTCCCGAGTCGCCCGTGCTGCTGCAGCTGTTCTTTCCTTCGAGCAGCCCTGCGCGCACACGCACTTGGCACAGGCTCCTCGGGGGCCTCTTCATCACTGCTGCCAGCCTCCACAATCTCCGAAGGCAGCACGCCACTCCCTGATGGTCCTGGCCCCATCCCTGCATCACCTGCAGGCCCCTCATCTGAGTCCTCACTCTCCGAGACCTCAGCTGTCCGCACCTGCTGCTGGCGAACCACAACAGCCTTCTGTGCATCCACACAGGCACTGGACCCAGTTGTTCCTCCTTTTCCTCATCAGCCACCTCCAGACCTGGGGGCTGTTGACTCTCCACCTGAGGACTCACAGATGGCCCAGGCACCACCTCTGTCTCTCTCTCTCTCTCCCTCTCTCTCTCTCTGTGTCTCTCTCTCTGTCTCTGTCTCTCTCTCTCTGTCTCTGTCTCTCTCTCTCTGTCTCTCTCTCTCTCTCTGACAACTCCATTTCCTCTTCCCCCTTGCAGCTCTCAGGTTGCCTTGATGCTAACTCTGACTGCCACTCCTCCTCCTCCTCCTCCTCCTCTGATTCGGATGCTGGAGGGGCCGGCAGCCAATGGGCCACAAAATATAACCCTCCTTCCATAAATATAGCATTATACAGTATGTATACACACTGACACGTATGAATGATGTAATCATTGCTATACTATAATGGGAGTTAGTTTAAGGCTGCAGGCTGGTAGCTGGGAGACTGTGAGTTCTAGTCCTGTCTTGGATTTGAAACCAGCTGGGTGCCAGTTGCCAAGCAGCCGACTTTTGATCACGTGTCCATAGGGATGTTGCAACGGTCGTAAGGGTGAAAAAAAAACGATCGTAAGTCACTTTTTTCAGTGCCGTAACTTCAAACGGTCACTAAACAAACCGTTCTGAGTTGAGGACTACAGATAGTCCTCGACTTACACCCGTTTGTTTAGTGACCATTCAAAGTTACAACGGCACTGAAAAATGTGAGTTATGACCGTTTTTCACCGTTACGACCTTTGGAGCATCCCCAGGATCACCTGGTCAAAATTCTTGCCTTCTCTCCACTCTCCGTGCTCAGGGATCAGGAGGAGGCGGTCCTTGCTCATTGCCTGAGCACACTCTCTCTCTCTCTCTCTCTCTCTCTCTCTCATGTTCACTGCTTATAACCCTTCTTGGTCATCCTGCCCCCCTGTTCCTCCCTGCCTACATGCCATCCCAATCCTGAAAGGCCCTGGCCTGACAGGGCCTGCTCCTCCCCATTTCCCTCCGAAGCCAACAAAGCCACCCCCTCCATCTCCGCAGGCTCCAATTCTGTCTTCCTCCACAGATTCAGACTCCCACAGGGGCATGACACCAGAGTTGTGTACCTTGCTAAGCACTTTGCTCCAGCTTTGGCATCTATGGATACGCTAGCTTTGCCTCCCGTTCCATCTGGCCCCGATCAGTGTTACACCATGGAAACATCTTAACGTAAGGGAGATTTTAAAAGTTTAGTTAAATCAGATTGTGTTTCCTGTCTTTAGATCAATTCTGTGTCAAATCCCATTGGGTCGTGACTCTCCTTTTTCTTTCACCTAAAATGCTTTTTATGCATTTTTTGTTTTTGTTTTTTGGTGTGTCCAGGAGTTTTAAGTACGATGAAAGATGTTTAAGCCCCTGTTAGTAACTACTATGGAATTATTCTTGGATAATCTTCATTTAAGATAGCTGGCAGCCAGAGGACTATAATCCATTCTTTGCTTAATGGAGCCAGATGCTCCCAGGGACTGTTGCAAAGTAAGTCAAGTAAATGCATAAAATCCACACCGGAGTATCCTTCATTGCTGCGCTCTGATTTTTGCCTTTCGTAAGGATGCCTTCTCTTTAAAAGAACACCCTGGGCCTAAACTAAATTTCACCTTGGGTCCCATACTTCTTCATGGACAACAAGATGGGACTTAGCTTTTCTAAAGTATTTGCATTGATGGGTGAGTAGGACACTCATTCTCATTATTACGGTTTACTCCAGCTGAGCCCAGTGCTGGAACATCTGACCGGACCTGGTCTTGTAGGCACCAGGAGTTTAGCTTGACTTGAGGAAAGCTATGTCATTTTCTGCAACAAAGAGGATTAGGAGACCGGAGGCTAAAACATATGAGAAATGGTTGCAGGAATTGTGGTATGTCTAGTCTAATGAAAAGAAGGCCTAGGGGAGACATGATTGCAGTATTCCAATATCTCAGGGGCTGCCCCAAAGAAGAGGGAGTCAAGCTATTCTCCAAAGCACCTGAAGGCAGGACAAGAAGCAATGGGTGGAAACTCATCAAGGGGAGAAGTAACCTAGAGTTACTGAGAAATTTCCTGAACGATTAACCAGTGGAACAACTTGCCTCCAGAAGTTGTGAATGCTCCAACACTGGAAGTTTTTAAGAAGAGATTGGATAACCATTTGTCTGAAGTGGTGAATGGTTTCCTGCCTAAGGTCCCTTCCAACTCTTGTTATTCTATCCTATCCTAGTCTATTCTTTGTCCAGTTTTCAAATGCTGACAAATATACCGAATCTCCCCGCAAGGTTCGTAGTCTGCTGGAATTATGCATTTATTGGATTTTTTTTAAAAAATACTACCTTTATTACTTTATAAATAACTCAAGGCAATGAACATACCTAATATTCCTTCCTTCCTCCTTCTCCTATTTTCCCCTCCTATTCACAATCCTGTGAGGTGGGATGAGCTGAGAGAGTGATTGGCTCAAAGTCACCCAGCTGGCTTTCATGCCTAAGGCGGGGCTAGAACTCACAGTCTCCTGGTGATTGGCCCAAAGTCACCCAGATGGCTTTCATGCCTAAGGCGGGGCTAGAACTCACAGCTTCCTGGTGATTGGCCCAAAGTCACCCAGATGGCTTTCATGCTTAAGGCGAGGCTAGAACTCACAGCCTCCTGGTGATTGGCCCAAAGTCACCCAGCCAGCTTTCATGCCTAAGGCGGGGCTAGAACTCACAGTCTCCAGGTGATTGGCCCAAAGTCACCCAGATGGCTTTCATGCCTAAGGCGGGACTAGAACTCACAGCCTCCTGGTGATTGGCCCAAAGTCACCCAGATGGCTTTCATGCCTAAGGCGGGACTGGAACTCACAGTCTCCAGGTGATTGGCCCAAAGTCACCCAGATGGCTTTCATGCCTAAGGCGGAACTAGAACTCACAGTCTTCTGGTGATTGGCCCAAAGTCACCCAGATGGCTTTCATGCCTAAGGCGGGACTAGAACTCAGCCTCCTGGTGATTAGGCAAAGTCACCCAGCTAGTTTTTGGAAAGAGGAAAGTAAAGCCACCCATGGGAGCCCTTCCTCTATATAGGTGCTTGGATAGGACCTGTTTTAACAGATTTTTTTACATTTTCCTCTAGGCCTAGACACAAGCGATCCGAATGCTGTGGTGATTGGGTTGGCTCCTGACCAGTTCAACTATCAAACTATGAACAAAGCTTTCAGGTGAGCAGGAATAAAACCCCTCCCTGCTTGAATTGTTCACATGGGTACCTGCACTCCAGCTTGCTGAGTAGTACAGTGGGTTCCCATCCTGCCATACAGTGTTCTGATGCAGCTCTTTTTGTGGATGGTGTTGAAATTCAGAATGCGATAAACTGGTTTCGAGCAATAGCAAGAGCACTTAGACTTATATACCACTTTGCAGTGCACTTACAGCCCTCTCTAAGTGGTTTACAGAGCCAGCCTGTTGCCCCCAACAATTTGCGCCCTCATTTTACTGACCTCGGAAGGACGGAAGGCTGAGTCATCCTTGAGCCGATCAGAATCGAACTCCTGACAGTGAACAGTGAGTTAGCCTGCAGTACTGCATTCTGACCACTATGCCACCCTGGCTCGCTCCTTCCTTCCTTCCTTCCTTCCTCCCTCCCTCCCTCCCTCCCTTCGCAATAGCACTTAGACATATATGCCGCTTCACAGTGCTTTCCAGCCCTCTCTAAGCGGTTTACAGAGTCAGCCTCTGGCCCCCAACAATCTGGGTCCTCATTTTACTGGAACTTCGGAAAGATGGAAGGTTGAGTTCGCCCGAACAGGGGAGAACCGGTAGCAGCCCACCCCTGTGCCTGATGCTTCTAGGCCTCCCGTTGCCGCTCTTGTCCCCTTCCTCTTCCCAGGTTGGTGCTGGACGGGGCTCCCCTCATAGCTATTCACAAAGCAAGGTATTACAAGAAGAAAGATGGCCTTGCCCTCGGCCCAGGACCCTTTGTGGCCGGCCTGGAGTATGCCACTGACCAGGCGGCCACAGTGGTGGGGAAGCCAGAGCAGACATTTTTCCTGGAGGCTTTGCGTGGGACCAACTGTGGACCCGAGGAAGCTGTCATGATTGGTGACGTAAGTCCCTTTCTAGCTTGCTTGCTTGCTTATTTGCTTGCTTCTTTAGATGTGTATTGGATTTTTACAGCTGCCCTTCCTCAGTAAACGATCTGGGTGTTTAACAATTCAAAATGCGGTATGTACAGACTTCTTCAAACATTGAAAAGCCGTTCCTTTTTCATCCTCACTGAACTTATGGTTATTCAGAAAATTTTACAATGCGCCAAAATGGACAAACTAACCCAAGCATTAAAAAATAAAGAATCTTCAATCTATTATAGCAATTGGAATCCTTTGTACATTTGGCTTAATCAAAGATAGATCACCTCTAAGAAAACTAAGGCCGAGGCCTCCGAGGCAGAGATAAAGAAAAGCACTGCCGACGACAGTTTGGAAGAAGAAAAGACCTTACAGACAGTCACAAAAATATGGTTTTATTATAATTGTTTTCTCTACTTTTGTTTTCCCCACTTTCCCCCCCCCTTCCCCTCCCTTTCCCTCTTTCCTCTCTCAAGCTTTCCTCTCGTTCCCTCTTGGCCTATGCCAAGACCTGTTCGTCTTTTTGTTGTATATAATTTGTAGCTGTGTTGTTGTTGTTTTTTAAAAAGTAAAACTAATAAAGTTTATTTTAAAAAAAACATGAGGGAATAGCCTTTTGCTCAAATCAGTGTTCAACCTTTGAAAAGACACTTGATTCACATACTTTGCTTCTAATGACCTTCAGAGATTGCCCCTTAAAAAAGTAAATGGGATATAGAAAGTTGTTTTCGTTGGGGAAAGCTATTTCTTTATATATATTTTTTTTCTTTACCATAGTCTTATATTTTTTTCTTTCTATTTTTTATTTTCATTCTTTTCTTTTACCTTTTATCTATCCTTTTTTCCCCATTTGTATTCATGTTTATTGTTGCAATTGTCATTTTGAATAAAATTATTCTAAAACCTCAAAAAAAAAAGAAAAAAAAGAAAAGCTGTTCCTTTTTCTCTGATAATGTGCAATGTACCAAAAGTGCTTGTTCAATAGGCAAATAATAGGGCTGGGATTCTACCGGTTTAGGCGAACCTGGTGTCAAATTTGTACCTGCTTCGCCGAACTGGTATTTGAACCAACCAGCGGGCCCTGACCACTCTGCCCTTCCCCTGGAGGCCCTCCGGAAGCCGGAAACAAACCTGTTTCCGGACTTCTGGTATTTCCGGAAGGTCCACTTTCCCCCACTCCCAGGAGTCTCCGCATGGCCCATTTTGGATGCAGGTAAGCGCAGGGTCCACACGGAAGCTCTGGGAGAGAGGAAAGCAGGCCTTCAGGAAGTACCAGAAGTCTGGAAACGGGCCTGTTTCCGGCTTCCGGAGGGCCTCCAGGGCCTCGTGGAGGCCATTTTCACCCTCCCAGAGGCCCGAGGGAAGCCTCCGGATTCTGGGGAAAGTGAAAAACCGCCTTCCCGGAAGTTCCGGTAGGCCACGCCCACCATGGCCACTCCCATCCAGCAACTGGGCAGCGAACTGGTTGCTGGGATTTTTAAATCCTTTTTTTTCCCCCCAAGCTTTTATTTTTTAACAACAAACATAGACAAACATAAACGTAAAACAACAAATAAAACCTCCTTTCAATTTATAGTGTATTGCTTCGTACATGTTTCTTGTGCACAATATCTATAGTCTTTTCCTCTTAGATTTAAATTTACACTCATATTACATTAATCAACTTTCCACGATGTATTATATTATTATTACATTATCATTAGACTTTAATTTCAAATACGCATTATTCTTTAGAGCAAATCTCAATTCTTACTCATTTTAATTCATATTATAATTCATTCCAAAGTAATCCATTATAACATATCATTGCTATTGTATTATACTTCCGTTTCCTACTTTTCTATCTAACCATTGGTAAAATAAATCCCCCCCCCTTGCAAATAATGGACTTTGATTTTTCTTGAAGATGTTTCGCTTCTTATCCAAGAAGCTTCTGAAAGATTGAACTGAAGAAACTTCAGTTGACTTTTGAAAAAGGACCTTTGGAACAACCATAACCTGGATGACTGAGAATAGTGAACGTGTGATGTAGTTAGTTAAAGTACATAAATTTAAGCACCAATGTAACCGTTTAGCTTCTGCGAACTATTATACAATCGGATTTAACCGATTTAAAGAGTCTCATTTCGACCCCAATATAGCAACGAGTTCAAACTCTTAACCTGTCGAACAATTATTTTACCACTTCAATGCGAAATAGGAAAAAATAGCACGTGCTAAGGATTGTTATGAAAATAGAGTTCATTAAAACCCATCCCTATTTTTCTAGGTGCTTTGACAATCTGTTTGCAACTTGCACGTTTACTTGCATTTCCATTCCATTTGCAGGACTGCAGGGATGACGTTGGAGGTGCCCAGAACGCTGGCATGCTGGGAATACTGGTAAAGACTGGTAAGTAGTGCTATCTGGGCACTAAAAGAACTTACACTGAAAACTGGACTGGTGTTTATTTCTGTTCTGACTTATATAAAAAAAAATCCATGAATTAGAACATTTTCCCTTAGGAAGAAAAAGAGGTAAGCAGGAAGGTGCTCAGAGATTTACCTAGTCATAAGTGACTTGCAGAGACACCCTTGGAAGGGATCTTGGCGATTATCTATACCAACCTGTTCCTCCTGACTCAATGCAGGAATTGAAATAGAAGGATCAACAATCCATCTTTCATGTAAAGATTTCCATTGCGGTTGGCCTCTTCTGTACCCAAGTGCGTCTTTTTCTACTTAAGTTCTTTCATTGTCAGATGTCCCTGTCAGAGTCTGAATCCGAGGAGGAACAGCCGACAGGGAGTGGGACCGCGGCTCCGTTGGCTGTGAAGGAAACTGGGGAAGGGCAAAGTCCAGCTGGGCAGAGCAGGGGAGAGGTAGAACAAGGGAGAGGGAGTTCAGAGGAAGACCCAGGCCTACCCCCTCTTCATCCTAGGACACACAGGGAGGAACGGAGAAGAGAGCAACATGGGTTGCGTGGCTTACGGGGGAGAAAAGGGGGCGTGAGGAGGCAGCACGCATTGCCCTCTGGTGCACAAATGAGCACACAAGCAATTATCGGCACAGGAGCCCCAAAAGGTTAGCCACCTCTGCTATAGAACAAGGAGTCTCTCTTTCGTGGCTACTCCAGTAGTAGCTGAACGGCTGTTGCATCTAGATCAGCTGGCTGGGGAATTCTGGGAGTTGAAGTCCACTCATCTTAAAGTTGATCTAGATCAGGGCTGTCAAACTCCCGGCCTGTGGGCCAGATGCGTCACGCACTGGTTTAGCGTGGCATAGTGAAATGGGGGGAAGTTCCGATACGTCACGTGAAACTGCCGCAACTATGTGAGTGGGACGCTCCTGCCCTAGATAGTTGGGATCATTGCCTCGTTGTCTGTGTTACTTCACATCATGATTTTCCGATCTGATTTTTTTGCAAAGATTCATCTCCAGAGAAATAATTAGATCATAGAAAAATTAACAAGAATGCATTTCATCTACTGTTTAACAGGAAGGGACCTCAGTCCTTTGGTCAGCAGATAGGGCCTTCCATGCCCACTGGATGACTTTTAACAAAGCTGAATTACACTATATTATACTACTAACTAGAGCATACAAAACATTTGCTAGACCAATACTCGAATACAGCTCTTCAGTCTGGAACCCACATTATGTATCTGATATTAATTAACACAGTTGAGAAAGTCCAGAAATATTTCACAAGAAGAGTTCTCTACTCCTCTACTCGTTGCAGAATACCTTATGTCACCAGACTCAAAATTCTGGACCTAGAAAACCTAGAACTACACCGCCTTCAGTCCGATCTAAGTATGGTATATAAAATCATACATTGCAATGACTTACCTGTCAATGAATACTTCAGCTTCAACCATAACAATACAAGAGCACACAATAGATACAAGCTCAAGGTAAACTGCACCAAACTTGATTGCAGGAAATACGACTTCAGCAACAGAGTGGTCAATGTCTGGAATACTCTCCCTGACTCTGTGGTTTCTTCCCCAAATCCCAAAAACTTTTAACCTTAGACTGTCTACTATTGACCTCACCCCTTTCCTAAGAGGTCTCTAGGGGGCGTGCATAAGCGCACCAATGGTGCCTACCGTCCCTGTCCTATTGTTTCTTTTTATTTTTCTTATATATATCCATTTCATGTATTCATAACTATGTTTATACTTATACCTTATAAGCAATTGACAAACCAAATAAATAAAATAAATGAATGCACCAGTTAGAACATTGCAAAACTGCGGACACGAGTAGGGCTGCAGAAATTTGCGGTGTAAACATTGATCTCTGGCAAAGTCGGATGCTAATTCTGACCTAATTAGAGAATGTAAATTTATTGATGTCTGGTTTTATCGTTGCAGGGAAATACCGAGATGCCGATGAAGGAAAAATTCACCCACCCCCCTACTTAATCTGCGAGAGCTTTCCCCACGCCGTGGAGCACATCCTCCAGCATCTGCTGTGAAGAAGCACCGCAACTTTTGAAACCTCACCTTCCGGTGCCGCAAAATGAAATGGCCCAACGGCGGCATTCCACGCAGAGCGTTGGGGCTTCCTTGGTGCATCGCTGCTGGACTCCACCCTTTTGGGGACTGAATGTTCCCAAACATTCAGTTTGATGATGGAATGAATGCTCTCACTGTGAAAATGGCTTCCCACACCCCAAAAATGTTACCCTGTCCAACAGGAGCCTGTGCCCAACCTTGCTTGGTCCCTGAAGGCAAAGAGGGGAATTTGTGAGGTTGAATAAGGAAGGAAGTACGTGACTCGCCCTTATAGATTGCTCAGAATCACCTCAAAAATGTGAGATGGGTGGCAAATAAATTTGATAATAATATTATATTGCCAGTGGAGTTGGTCTGTTACTGCATGACTGTCCACCTTCGTGGAAAGGAGAAAAAGTGTGCCTGGTGCCCAGACCTTGCTAACATACCGTGGACTCACCTACCCTTCCCACTGATGCACTAACCCGGCAGTTTCTCATTATTTGAAAATCTTGTATAGCAGAAAATGGGCACAATTTTAAGGTTCTTCCTTAGGCAAAGACAGTTGGCATCTTTCCATGTGGGCTGCTTTAATGAAGACGTCCGTCCAAGCCAGTGAGTTTCATGTATGTTTGGAAATAAAAGTTTTGCCTGGCTTCTAATGACGAGTAGGTGAGAACTTGTTTTAAAAGGAATTATTTTAGAAACTAAAAGGAGTAGAAGTTGACGTGATGTCGTTGGTTTTGTCAGGTCTCTGAGTGTGTTTTGCTTTTTTTTTTTTTTTTGCTGGAAAACATTTAACTTCCAGTTCTTTGCAACAAAAAAAACACACCACCCACTGCAGACAATGGGTATCACTTAAAGGCAGCTACCAAAAATGTAATAAAATTCAGCCGGTTAGGTAGGTGTCTCAATATATGACTACTATACAGTGGAAATTCCGGTCTCTGTTATGGACGTACATCATGAACTATCTGTAAAAGAACTAGTCTTTCATATCCACTGCTTTTTATCCATAAAATGGGATTGGCAAGCGTGCAGCTATGTTGACAATACAAATTCAGAACAGCTGAACATGTGGGTTAGCCTGAAGAACCTGGATTAATTCCCTTGGTCCAATCTACAGGTGAAACTCGAAAAATTAGAATATCGTGCAAAAGTTCATTTATTTCAGTAATTCAGCTTAAAAGGTGAACCTAATATATGATATAGACTCATTACATGCAAAGCAAGATAGTTCAAGCTGTGATGTGTCATAATTGAGATGATTAGGGCTTACAGCTCATAAAAACCCCAAATCTCAGAAAATTAGAATATTGCGAAAAGGTTCAATATTATAGGTTCAAAGTGTCCCACTCTAATCAGCTAGTTAAGCCATAACACTTGCAAGGGGTTCCTGAGCCTTTAAATGGTCTCTCAGTCTGGTTCAGTAGGAATCACAGTCATGGGAAAGACTGCTGACCTGACAGTTGTGCAGAAAACCATCACTGACACCCTCCAGAAGGAGGGAAAGCCTCAAAAGGTAATTGCAAAAGAAGTTGGACGTTCCCAAGGTGCTGTATCAAAGCACATTAACAGAAAGTTATGTGGAAGGGAAAAGTGTAGAAGAAAAAGGTGTACAAGCAGCAGGGATGACCGCAGCCTGGAGAGGATTGTCAGGAAAAGGCCATTCAAAAGTGTTGGGGACTTTCACAAGGAGTGGACTGAGGCTGGAGTCAGTGCATCAAGAGCCACCACACACAGACGGATCCTGGACATGGGCTTCAAATGTCGTATTCCTCTTGTCAAGCCGCTCCTGAACAACAATGTCAGAAGAGTCTTACCTGGGCGAAAGAAAAACAGAACTGGTCTGTTGCTCAGTGGTCCAAAGTCCTCTTTTCTGATGAGAGCAACTTTTGCATCTCATTTGGAAACCAAGGACCCAGAGTCTGGAGGAAGAATGGAGAGGCACACACTGCAAGATGCTTGAAGTCCAGGGTGAAGTTTCCACAGTCTGTTGATTTGGGGAGCCATGTCATCTGCTGGTGTTGGTGCACTGTGCTTCATTAAGTCCAGAGTCAATGCAGCCATCTACCAGGAGATTTTGGAGCACTTCGTGCTTCCTTCCACAGACGAGCTTTATGCGGATGCTGACTTCATTTGGCACCTGCCCACACTGCCAAAAGCACCAAAACCTGGTTCAATGACTGGGATTACTGTGGTTGATTGGTCAGCAAACTCACCTGACCTGAACCCCATAGAGAACCTGTTGGGTATATTGATACACCAACTAGGTTTGGGTGAATAAATATATAAACCTAGGTTTAAGTGTTTGTAGCTTTAAGCACCAAACTGCAATGTAATTAGATAATTAAGGGTGCGGTTGCAAGCAGCAATAAAAGGCAGTGAGATAAACGTAACACTTCCTGGTCTCTGGTTCCTGGTCTTCCTGGTCTCTGGTCGCTGATCTGGTCTCTCTGCTATCTGCTGCCTGCTTACTACTGTTTGAGACGTCTGCTTGTTAATGCTTGTTGGCTACTGTGCTGGATACAAAAGGACTGTTTACTTGGTGAGCTGATATCCTGTGCATACTCAGCGTGGTCTTCCAGAGAAAGGTATCGGAAGAAGATATTTCAACAAGCAGATAAGGACATTGTACTGACTAGTTAATGGACTAGGTTACTGGATGGATATATTGGATAATGACATATGGACTGATTGACACTGCTTAAACTCTGTATGAATTAAACAACTATTTAAAACTACAAACAGTGTTTTTGTCTCCAGTGTGTGTATACTCTTGGGCCCAGCCTCTCTCTCATTTGGCTGCCTGGCTTGACTGATGCTGTGCACTCTGCTTGGGGGTTTGTCCCCAAACACTAACAGAACCTATGGGGCATTGCCAAGAGAAAGATGAGAGACATGAGACTGAACAATGCAGAAGAGCTGAAGGCCGCTATTGAAGCATCCTGGTCTTCCATAACCCCTCAGCAGTGCCACAGGCTGATAGCTTCCATGCCACGCTGCATTGAGGTAGTAATTGCTGCAAAAGGGGCCCAAACCAAGTATTGAGTACATATGCATGCTTATACTTTTCAGAGGTCCAATACTGTTCTATGTACAATCCTTGTTTTATCAATTGCATGTAATATTCTAATTTTCTGAGATTGTGGATTTGGGGTTTTCATGAGCTGTAAGCTATCATCATCACAATTATGACAAATCACAGCTTGAACTATCTTGCTTTGCATGTAATGAGTCTATCTCATATATTAATTTCACCTTTTAAGTTGCATTACTGAAATAAATGAATTCTAATTTTTCGAGTTTCACCTGTAGAATGTTTTTATTTCAGAAGAACAAACAAAACACATTATCTTCTCCGGTAAGTGCCTAATCGTAAAACATCAAGAGCTTTTCCATAAGTTGTCATAAATCCTTCCTTCCCAATTTAAACCAGGAGAGCTGCATCAGTGATGCTTCATTTTAAGTGGGCTGCCATTTATACCAAGGGTCTTCAAACTTGGCAAGTTTAAGACTTGTGAACTTCAACTCCCAGAATTCCTGAGCTAACATGACCACCTGTGATGACCCGTAGTCTCTCAAAATAACCCCAAACCCAAAACATATTAAAGTCTGGTAAAGCCTTCAACTTAACTTCACTGTTTTATTAAGCACAGTTTAAAGTCACAAAAGTAAATAATGAGGCAAACATAAAACCAAAACAAACCGCATTGATGAGAGTTCCGAAGCAAGCCGAGATAATTATAAACTCCAGGAAAATAACCGAGAAAAGTCCATGGGAAGAACGCCAGCAAAGATAAACCTCTTTCAAGGTGAATACTAAATTGACTTCAGCAATTCTAACTGCGCAGTTGCAAACTTATATACGTAGCTCCCAGCTGCAAGCCACGAGGAGGATCATGGTAATCTCCTCTTGAGTAGACCTTGCTTTTCCCTGATCCTCTCCTCCCTGCGTGACCTAGGATGGATAGGGGATGGGCCTGGATCCTCCTCTGACTGCTCAACCGGCCTCTGCCCGTCCCCAGCCTCCTCCACCACCTCTGGAGCCACACTCCCACTCCCTGTTGGCTGTTCCTCCTCTTCCTCAGAGTCAGACTCCACCAGGGGCATGACACCACCGGAGGAGGAATTTTGGGAGTTGAAGTCCACAAGTCTTAAAGCTGTCAAGTTTGAGGATCGCTGCCATATATTAAACTTCTGCTAATCTTTAATAATGATCCAGGCTTGGTTTTGAGGTGGCAAGTAAAGAGTAAACCACTGCTTGCGATCTTCAGATCAGAGGTGGTATTCAACAGGTTCTGACCAGTTCTGGAGAACCAGGAGCAGAAATGTTGAATAGTTCGATAAAAACGGCAAATCCCACCTCTGACTGGAGATTTTACAGTATCCTTCCCCTGCCACGCCCACCAAGCCCTGCCCTGCCCACAGAACCGGTAGTACAAAAATTTGAATCCCACCACTGCTGCAGATGTTTTAATTAGTCCTATTAACAGGAATACGTATTTTCTGACTAGCTTGTAGGCTGGGGGAGGGGGTGTCTAAAATAAGACTTGATTAGACCCTATTAATTTTCTATTATATCCCCTGTTCCATTTGGGAGGGATTCTTCCCTCATTCAATTTTAAACATGGAGGGGGAAATAGCTTGGAAACCAGAGGGACATATATTTTGCTTTTTGGGGTTTTTTAAAAAAATAATAGTTCTGATGTGAGGTAGCAGTTTAAAAGGAGCCCCATTCAGCCTGCATGTACTGTAGTAACACCCACAAATGGTCTTTTATAACAACGGTAAATAGCTTTCCTAGTCCATTTGGAAGATAAACTATATAAGCCCTTTATGATTATTATTTTGGGGGGGGGGCTCCTGAACTATAAAACTGTAATTGTAATATTGATCGTACTGAAATAACAGATTTCTCAAGAATTCCTGAGGGTGGATAGGAGAAAAATTCAGCATTATCACAGACTATGGCTAAGTGAGCTTAGATTTGGAATACATGTACAAGTCACGAAAAGAAATCATTGACGATTTCTTTTTGTTTTGCTTCTCATCCAAGAAGCTTCTTCAGCTTCTGTAGAGCTGAAGAAGCTTCTTGGATGAGAAGCGAAACATCTTCAAAGAAAAACCCCAGAAAGTCCAGGTGCCTCTTGAAAAAAATCACCTTTGGGACAACTATGACCTGGAGGACTTGAGTATCCCCATAGATATTTGTCTATTTTCAGTCTTCTGATGACCAAGGGAAGAGAGAGGAGCCCTGCTGGTCACTGTAAGGAAGCCTCCAAAAGGACATCTCTGAGACTCCAAAGTGATTTATTCTTCAAGGATATTCTTCAAAATCTACCGGTTTAATACAAGGATGCCCAAGAAGGCCCAATTAATGTCTTTCTTAATCACGTCCTACTATCTGCTTCCACTAAGGAAGAAAAGTGTAGCAGCAAATATTAAGCCAGCCAAACAGATCCCAAAATCTTCTAGCTGATACGAGAATAAAAATGGCCGGTCATGTTTAATTACAAAAATTAAAAAGGGCAAAAGTGCTAAAATATTTTTTTTTCTGTTGTGCGTATGAGTCTAAAACTGAAAAGATATAAGGAGGTTTCTCTAAGTAACCATTGGTGGCCTCTTCTCCATCATCAAAACTCAGTATCCAGTTTGAAAAGTGACACGTTTCTCCTCCTCTTTGTTTTTTAAAAAGACCCCAAAACTCTTAAGAAATGGGTTGGGTGGGGTGGAGGAGCTGGAAACATGGATGATTGTTCCAGATCTTAAACTAAGCTCAAACCGACTCAAATTCTCTTTGCCAATCAACGTATCTTTGACTTAAGTTCTTAGCAGAGGGCTTGGTATGAGAAATGACATCCAGGAAGTCTTCAGTTGTGACTGTGTCCAAGTGGATCACCGGTAAGTCTCCACTGTCTGAAGAAAGAAGATCTCCAATTAGAAACTGAAGTGCCACCCAAAATCGGTCCATCAATGGTCAATAAACTACACAGATCTCCTTTCCCCCCTCTTTTTTAATGTCAAGTTTTTTATTTTATATTCTTTGTACATATCATTGCGTGAATGGTGGAATACCTGGGTATCATACATTTTAATACAAATAGACATAGTGTTATTACTTCCAATTACCTTTCATATTATTTACGCCCTTTATTTTCTAATCCTCCCTCTTATTCTTTCATAGATCTTGGTATATTTATGTGTGTGTGTATACACACAGACACACATATATACACTGTTGTTCCCCTCTTATTTCTATCTCTATTTTATTTTATTTTTCTTACCATACCTTTGTAATATTCAAAGATGTGTCTTTGTAATTATATTTCTCTTATTTATGTCTTTCCCTCTATTTATGTTAAAATTTCATCCTTCTTTCTTTCATTAACCCATATATACTCTAGTAACTTGGATCTCCTCTTGAATGGCATGTAACCCAAAAGATGATGAGATAGCAATAGCACTTAGACTTATGTACTGCTTCACCGTGCTTTTACAGCCCTCTCTAAGCGATTTACGGAGTCAGCCTCTTGTCCCCAACAATCTGGGTCCTTATTTTACCCACCTCGGAAGGATGGAAGGCTGAGTCAACCTTGAGCTTGGTGAGATTCAAACTGCCAAAATTGCAGGCAGCTGGCAGGCAGCAGAAGTAGCCTGCAGTACTGCACTCTAACCACTGCACCACCGTGGCTCATAACATCATTGAATAAGATCATAGAGATCATAGAAGGGATACCTCCAAACAACACCTTCACGCCTTGAGTCCTGTTCTGGTTCCCACAACTGATTCTCACTCTGGGTGGGTATCATTTTATTCCTATCTCATTCCCCAGTATATCCAATATATCCAATGTATGCTATAGGGACGCGGTGGCTCAGTGGCTAAGACGCTGAGCTTGTCGATCAGAAAGGTCGGCAGTTTGGCGGTTTGAATCCCTAGCGCCGTGTAACAGAGTGAGCTCCCGTTACTTGTCCCAGCTTCTGCCAACCTAGCAGTTCGAAAGCATGTAAAAATGCAAGTAGAAAAATAGGGACCACTCTGGTGGGAAGGGAACAGTGTTCCTTGCGCCTTAACGGCGTTTAGTCATGCCAGCCACATGACCACGGAGACGTCTTTGGACAGCGCTGGCTCTTTGTAATGGAGATGAGCACCGCCCCCTAGAGCCGGAAATGACTGGCATGTATGTGCGAGGGGAACCTTTACCGTTAATGTGTGCCTACTGCATTGTCCTACTGCAAGTTTTGGGGAGCTGCAGCCCAACCTCGCCCAGAATACCGGACTAAGGGTTGGACTAGAAAGCCTCCAAGATCCCTTCTGGCCCTAGGATTCTACAAGTAGTCCTCAACTTGCAGCAGTTCGTTTAGTGACCATTCAAAATTACAAGGGAATTGAAAAAAGTGACTTGGGACCCTTTTTCACGCTTGCAACCGTTGTAACATCATCAGGTGATCAAAATTCAAATGCTTGGCAACTGGCTCATATTTATGACAGTTACAAGGTCCTGTGATCCCCTTTTGTGACCCTCTGACAAGCAAAGTCAACAGCGAAGCCAGATTCACTTAACAACCACGTTAGTCATTTAACAACTGCAGCGATTTGCTTAACCACTGTGGCAGGAAAGGCTGTAAAATGCTGTAAAATGGGGGAAAACTCACTTAGCCATAGAAATTTTGGGCTCAATTATGGTACGTTGAGGACTACCTGTGTGATCTTAGAATGTTTTATACCAGGGGCCTCCAACCTTGGCCACTTTAAGCCTTGTGGACTTCAACTGCTGGCTTGAGGAACTCTGGGAGTTGAAGTCCACAAGTCTTAAAAGTGGCCAAGGTTGGAGGCCCCTGTTTTATATCACTGACCAAATGGGAAGAGAGTTTACAAACCCTGAGTAAATCTGAATTGGAAACAAACAGAACGCCGCCATCTGCTGGTGCAGATTTGTAAATTTACCATTTACCTTTGTATATACGCTTCCTAGCTAACCTAACTAAGACATCGCTGCTTGCTTGACTCTGAGCACCTGTTCGACTCAAACACTCAAGAGGGTTTTGCAGTACCTGCCTGATGATTTTCAAGGGCGCAGAAGATTTTTCTCACAGGGCGCATGGCTGCCTCTTTGCAAACCAACTTAATGTCAGAACCCGAGTAGCCTTCCGTCTCCTAATAACACAAACATAAGCAGACACGTGTGCTTACCTCTGCAGAGGTCTCCCATTGCGGCTTAGTTGCCAAGCTAGCATTTAGATTAAGAAAAGATGGAGAGGAAGACAGGTTACGGGGATGGGTTCTACATCGGGCCACTTCGGACCCAACCCAAAAGGACTCCTGAGCACAAGGGGCAACTTAGTCAGATAAGCAATAAGAATCCCTTTATGATCTCCAACTTTGCCCCCATTGTCCAGGTTACCTTCTGGCTGGAGAAAAACTCTCCCAGGAACAGACTTTTAAGTGGAGGAAATTCAGTCCAAAAACAAAATACATACAAACTGTAACTACAAATCCAAACCAACCACACTGCAGCAATTAACTTGACAGGACAGGAGAAGAAATTGCAGACTTGAAAGCAAACACAGTTGGGAAGACGCCAGGAACATAGATAAGCCTCAATGATACCAGATAATTCATGATTTGCTCCCAACAACTTGCTGTGCGCAGGTTCCCTTTTTAAACACTGTGTTCCCAGCTGCAGCTAATGAAGGGAATCAGAGCCCTTTCCTCCCCCGTAAGCCATGCAACTCACATTGCTCCCTTCTCCATTCCTCCCTGCATGCTCTAGGATGAAGAGGGGGTGGGCCTGGGTCTTTCTCTGAATCCCCGCTCCCTTGCTCTACCTCTCCCCTGCTCTGCCCAGCCAGACTTTGCCCTTCCCCAGTTTCTTCCACAGCCAATCGAGCCACACTCCCACTCCCTGTCAGCTGCTCTGCCTCCCGTTCCGAATCAGATTCTGACAGGGGCATCACGACATGGAACCAGTCCTATGGATCATATTATGATGGACAAGAGGTTGGTGACGAGCTTGTTTGCCACCACAAGAACATCAAGATAAACTGCCAACCCTGCAGCTGACATGGCTGAAGCCATTTTGACTGCTTCAGTGTTGCCACACTGGAGCTGAGGGACAGGAAGTGGGGAATTGAGATAGCTGGGATGTCTGTAGCCAAAACAACACATTTTCTCTTGGGAACCAAGGACATTCTCACACCTGGTCAAAGGAAGGCAGTGTGATGCCACCAATCACTACCATGATTGGACCATCTGACTGATTGTTTTGAGAAAGTAGAAATTTTTTTACTTTTAATTAAGTGAAAACCGTGGGAACTTTCAGAGTCGGTTTTCACCCGATATGTGCCAATATGATAATTCCAATAAAAGTATTCTTTGAGGAATATATCTGTCTTTAGAGTCTTGCTTGCTATGGATTTATTACTTGGAACCCTTGACAAGAACATTACAAGATCTACACAGGTCAGACCAGCAGCCTATCCCATTCCTCATCTTGGCTGAAGGCCACCCGAGATGCCTTTAGGAAGACCTCAAAGAAGGCAAGCCCTGTGCCCTTGTTCCCCGCAGTCTGTAATTAACTGTTCCTAGGAGTGATGGTCCCACCAAACCAACAATACCAGTAAGCATTCTATCCTCCATAAACAGTTTTTCTCAACTTTTAAGATGTTGATGATGATGGTATCCATACAGTCATGTCCAACAATGCTTGGTGATTCTATGGGCCAGGTCTCTCCACATCTCCTGGTCCCCTGAGTTGTTCTATACTCTGACTGGTGTCAGCTTTGATGGTGTCCAGCCACCGTATTTTTGGTGGCCTGGTTACCTTTATATACGGGGATGGGATGGGATGGAATGGAATGGAATAGAATGGAATAGAAAACATGGAATAGAATGGAATGGAACAGAACAGAATAGAAAATATGGAATGGAATGGAATGGAATGGAATGGAATGGAATGGAATGGAATGGAATGGAATGGAATAGAATAGAATAGAATAGAATAGAATAGAATAGAAAGTAGGGTAGGGTAGGGTAGGGTAGGGTAGGGTAGGGTAGGGTAGAATAGAATAGAATAGAATAGAATAGAATAGAATAGAATAGAATAGAATAGAATAGAATAGAATAGAAT
>NW_020769310.1:98678-110585 GCF_900518735.1 Pseudonaja textilis | reverse complement strand
TTCTATTCTATTCTATTCTATTCTATTCTATTCTATTCTATTCTATTCTATTCTATTCTATTCTATTCTTGGAATTAGAAATTTCTATCCCTGTTGAGATGAAAAAAGATAAAATAACGTCAAGAGCAGGGGTGCCCAAATATGGCCCCTTTGCCAATTGTTGACTTTGACTCCCAGAATTCCTCAGCCAGCCATGCACTGATGATGTTACCAAGTTTGGTAATGAGATGTTAGCAAGTAAACAAAACCAAGCTTAGAGAACAACAAGGATCCCTTGTTTTTAATCCTGTGCTACAAATAGACTACTCTAAAAAGGTTAATACCCAGGCAGTCCTCAACTTATGAGCAGAATAGAGCTCTAAATTGCGGTTGCTAAGCGAGACCATTGTTAAGCGGGTTTGGCTCCATTTGATGACCTTTTTGTCAAGTTGTTAAGTGAACCCCTGCAGTTGTTACGTTAGTAACACGGTTGTAAAATGAATCTGGCTTCCCCACTGAATTTGCTTGTCAGAAGGTCACGAAAGGGGATCATGTGACCCCCGGACACTGCAACCATCATAAATATGAGACAGCTGCCAAGCGTCCAAATTCTGACCCCGTGATCATGGGGATGCTGCAAGAGTCATGTGAAAAACAGACGTAAATTACTTTTCTCCGCTCCCAGGGTAACTTTGAATGATCGCTCTGATAACGAACCGTTGTAAGTCGAAGTCTACTTACATTTCTTTTTGAAATATTTTTAAAATCCAATGAGAGGATTGACTTCACATCTCTACTCTCACCCCACAAACCCCAAGAACAACGAAAGCCCAGACCACTGGAGAATTATTACCCAAGAACCGTGCCTCGCTGACTCATGACCGACTCCAGCTCGTCCAGGAAGATTGTGGAAGGCGCATGATAGCGGGCAAGTTCAAATAACACCTGCGGAGAAAGAGACAGAAGCCAAGAAAGGAATTTCAAATGGGACCAAGGGTTTGTGTGCGATCGTTCACCAACAGCAGGAATCTGGGAAGGGGGCCATACTCGTAGCTGCAAAGCCAAGGGTGGGCTTCAAAAATTTTAGCAAAAGGTTCTCTGCCTTGACTGTTGGCTTTCCATCTTAACCATCTTAACCACTATCGTTGTGCCTGTATAAATCTAGGATGCCACGTATCACTTCTTGTCATCTATGAATTCCACACAGAGTTTTTTGAGCCACCTGACGTGAGGTAAAAAAAAAATGAGCAATCCAAAACCAGATTGTTCCCATGTGGATGCTGTCAACTCGTAAAAATATTTCTATGGTCTTTTTAGAGTTGCCAACAGAAAGGGAGAGGGGGGAACAGTGGGCAGCTTGCATTCCATAAATGCTTTCAAAGATAGTTTCTAGGTGGCCAAAGTTTCTGCCGGCGCAAAATTCTAACTGGAGAGCATGATTGATGACTCTGGGCTATGGAGGTGTCCCATTGGAGAATATGTATCAGGATGTACCCAGGGGGGTGGGGGAAACCAGGGTCAAGGGTGACAATGAATGATTTATCTCAGAGTTGGCTACACCCAGGCAGTGCTGGCATGTTTCCTCCTAGTAAATCTTCTTTTAAGTTTTGGAAGTTCAGCTCGAGACTCATGATTTAAATGGGCGCAACTGCCGTAATCCTGACAGATGCTTTAAACATCTGTCACTATAAGCCTCAGTTAGAGACAAATAAAATGGGTATCAGTTCCAACACTGCAAAACAGATAAACATTTTTTTAAAAATGTACCACAGGTAGTCCTCAACTTATGAGTGTTTACTTAGCGACCATTTAAAGTTACAACAGCACTGAAAAACCGTGACTTATGACTGTTTTTCACACTTACGACCATTGCCGCATTCCCACGGTCACATGATCAAAACTCAGATGCTTGGCAATTTGACTCATATTTATGATGGTTGCTGCGTCCTTGTGACCCCGTTTTGAGACCTTCTGAGAAGCAAAGTCAACGGGGAAGCCAGATTCACTTAGTGACCCAGTTACTAACATCTGCAGTGAGAAAGGCCGTAAAATGGAACAAAATTCACATAACAGCCGCCTGACTTAGTGACAGAGATTTTTGTCTCAATTTGGGTCATTAGGTAAGGACTTCCTGTATATATTTCGCTTTCTGCCATGGGATCAGGAAAAAGCAGTGGCTATTATAGTAAAATATTATAACGATCTCATTATGAGAATACATGAAGAACATATTAGAAATGCTGCCTTGATATGGACGTACAAAATCATTCTTAAATCCCACAGCTCGCAAAAGAGGAGAGGAAGAGCAAAGAGAGGCAAATAATCCTGTCTTTACATTTTAAATCTTTTCACCTAAATCCTACTCAATTACGGAGGGAATAATAAGAAAGGAGAACGATTCCAGAAAGAGGAGCTGTAACAAAATCCTCCTATAACCTCTGGAGACCAACATGTCCCTTTACAGTTGCATTTATAGATTTTTAAATACACTTTCATAAGCAAAAAATGAATGCAAAGAGAATTAAAAGTTGGGTGAGCTAAACGCTTAGGTACGTTTTACACACTCTATAAATAACCCTCTTCAGAAAAACCAGAATTCTGGTGCAATTTACATGGCAGATCTTTTTTATGTCTTGCAAAAATGTGCTGAAATGTGGAGGTAGTCCGCAACTTTTGACCACAATTGGGACCAGAATTTCTGTTGCTAAGAGAGCTGTTTGTTCAGTGAATTTTGCCCCATTTCACGACCTTTCTCACCATAAGTTGTTAAGTGAATCACTAAAGTTATGAAGTTAGTATCACCGTTGTTTAAGTGAATCTGGTTTCCCCCACTGACTTTGCTGGTCAGAGGTTGCAAAAGGGGACCACAAGACCCCGGGATGCTGCTACGAAAATGTCAGCCAAGGTTTGATCCCCGTGACCACGGAGATGCTGCAACGGTTGGTAAAGGTGAAAACCGGGCGTAAGTCGCTTTTTTCAGTGCCCTTGTAACTTTGAATTTGACTTACAACCATTTGCCATCAAACAAATGGTTGTAAGTCAAGGACTAGCTGCTTTATAGACACAAAGAGTCGGGACGATAAAATCGAATGCAGAACTTGTTATGTCCACTAGAGGGGAGCAAAGAAACAGAGAAAACTAACTCTGCTGTCCTAGTACAGTGGTCGCCAACCAGTGGTCTGCAGAGAAATGTCACCCCCAAAGCAATTAATCCAGGCTACGCGGAAACACAAGGCTGCACCACCCACATGGCCCAGGGGAACACAAGGCTTGCGTCGCTTGCATAGCAAACAACACAAGGTAGTGAGGGGAGAGGGGGGGGAAATTGCCCCACTTGCCCCATGCATTTCACCTGGCCACTGGGCTCCTTCTTTCCGCTTCTTTCTTCTTCTGCTTTTGGCTGCACACAAGGAAAGCAGCAAAAGTCTTTCTTTCTCTCCCCGAAACTCCGCCAGAAATGAGTCTTTGGGACCCTGCAAGGCCTCCTGCTCCAAGAGGCTGCGCCGGTGTGACAAGTCTCACAAAGACTCATTTCTGGCAGAGTTTGGGGGAGAGAAAGAAAGATTTCTGCTGCTTCTGCTGCTTTCCTTGCATGAAGCCAAAACTCTCTCTCTCTCTCTCTCTTCCCCTGAGAACGGAGCTGGAGACGGTCTCCTGCGATCCCAAATAAAGAATGATCGATCGGTAGGAAAATGGGGTGGGGAATTTTCCTGCAGACTTTTTTGGGGATTTTCCCAGGGTCTCTGGTTCGCGGGATTTAAAATCATGAGTTTGGTGGTCCCTGAGGTCCAAAAGGTTGGCGACCACCGATTTAGTGAATGTTTGGGCTATTACAGCCCGTTTAAAAATCTCTCTGAATTTGTATTAGTTCCACTGTATAATTTTTAATCCTGGCTGATTTTCTAGAGTAATTTTTTTTCAACCACTTGGATTTCGATGCCTCGAATCCACTAGCAAGCATACTGGATGAGGAATTCTGGGAACTGAAGTTTGCGCTCAGGTGGGAAAACACTACACTAGAAAGATATAGATGATTAGTTTAGCCAACGCTTGCCTTAAGCCACATCTTAAGCAAATTCTTTCTTAAATTCTGTGTATAAAGAAAACAAAAGGGATTTTTACTCTGACAAGCTTCTCTGAATCGCCTCTCCATTTGCTGACAATGGTGGATGCGGAGATGTTGAAGAATGTTGTGTTGCACTCAGTGGCAACAGCTTTAGCCAGCAAAGTTTTTCCAGTACCTAGAAATTGAAAGAAAGGTGATGTTTACTCTCCAGTCATAAAACGTATGAAGAATAGTTGCAGAAATGGGGCGTGTCTACTTTAAAAAAACGAAATATTTTAGGATATATTAAAAAGGCAGAATATTTCCCCCTAAAAAAGAAGTAGAAACTCAAGAGAGGCAGAAATTCAGTCCCCCCTCCCCCCCCTTGGTCAATGGGCCATTAAGGCCTGGGCCAGTCTATTCTACATACCAAAGATCTACCTCCTTCAGTCAGAGCCATTCAATTGCCCTTCATTGCATCACCCAGCAAATTTCAACCAAACTTAGCACACAGACAACCTACAAAGCTAGCTATGACCTCTGACAACAACCAATCAGGATAGTCTTCCTGTGCCCCAGGAAGCTCAAAGCCAGAGGGGTTATAAAACCCAGGGATTCTCAGCATCTCTTCCCTTTTTTCATCACCCAAGAGCTCCAAGGCATGTGATCTTATCTACCATTTCATCTTCCCAAACAGCCTCCGTGTTTCCGGTGTCTTGGAACTGAACCCAAAAGGACATTTCTTCCAACAATACTTTTCTAGACTGGAAAGACTAGGGGTGACATGATAGGAGGGTTCCAATATTTGAGGGGCTGCCACGAAGAAGATGGGGGCCCAACCTATTCTCTGAAGTTAACCTGAAGGCAGGACAAGAAACAACGGAAGGGAAAAATGATGAAGGAGAGATCCAAACCTACACATGGGGAGAAATTCCCTGACAGTTTTAACAATTAATCGGTGGAACAACTCGCACCCAGAAGTTGTGAATTTTGATTATAGGAACCCTGGGGGATGCTGCAGTGGTCATAAGTGTGAAAAAAGGGCCATAAGAAGGCACTCTTTTCAGCGCCGTTGTAACTTTGAGCGGTCTCTAAATGAACTATTGTAAGTCGAGGTCTCTTTCATGTAAGGAGGATGTTGGCATTCAGAATGAAAAAAAAAAGAGTCCCAAAACTTAATTAAAAACAAAAAACAATCATACCCGGAGGCCCATATAGCAGAAGTCCCTTCCAAGGAGAAAGGATGCCTGTAAACAGCTGAGGGTACTGTGGGAAAAAAGAAAGAAAATGACAAAAAAAAAGCCATGACTAAACAACAGGCTGTTTGGAACACGAAGTACACTTGGCAAAAGTCATTCTGGCAACTTAAGCAGCGTTTGTTTGTTTTTGATCAGAACATTGCTAAGGGGAAAATGTAGGATGGCTGATTCGGTATTTCTCACCTTTGTTTGTTTAATGTCCCCCTTCCTTTGAAACATCCAGTTCATTGTTAGATTTTTATTTATTTATTTGATTTTGTCATGCCCCTGTCAGAATCTGATTCGGAGGAGGAAGCCAAACAGCTGTCAGGAAGCGGGAGTGTGGCTCCGTTGGCTGTGGAGGAAACTGGGAAAGAGCAAAGTCTGGCTGGGCAGAGCAGGGGAGAGGTAGAACAAGGGAGAGGGAGTTCAAAGGAAGATCCAGGCCCAACCCCCCTTCATTCTAGGGCACGGAGGGAGGAACAGAGAAGAGAGCAACGTGAATTGCATGGCTTATGGGGGAGGAAAGGGCCCTGATTCCCTTCATGAGCTGCAGCTGGGAACACAGTGTATAAAAAAGGCAAGCTGCATGCAGAAAGCTGTTGGGAGCAAACGTGAATTTATCTTGTATCGTCGATGCTTATCTGTGCTTCTGGCGTCTTCCCAACTGTGTGAGTTTTGCCATGCCTTCAAGTTTGAAATTCCTGCTCCTGCCCTGCCAAACTAATTACTTCAGTTTGGTTTGCTTGGATTTTAAGTTACGGTTTGTGTCGACTTTGTTTTGGACTGAATTTTCTATGGTCAAAGGCCATTCCTGGGAGAGTTTTTCGCCAGCCCAAAGGTAACCTGGACATTGAGGGCAAAGTTGGAGATAATAAAGGGATTCTTATTGCTTATCTGACTGTGTTATCTTTGTGCCACGCCCTGGATCATCACATATTTTTAGTCTTTAGGTCTAGAACTGACTGTCTTCCCACTTTCTAGCCCGATGCCTTCACCACAAGACAAAACGACTCTCAAGCCAGTTCCCGAGTTAATTTTCCTTCCTTCCAAATTCCTTCCTGTTCCCCAATTTAAGTAGTATTTTCAAAATCAGCAATGGTAGCTTGGAAAGAAAAATAAATAAAAAGATTACAGTGGCAACTCTAAAACTGGCATAGGTCATGCCAGTATGTCGCCTCTAATAAATCCTTTGAAGTTTTTTGAAGTTTCGCTTGAGACTCACGATTTAATTAGGGCGATCGATGGAATCCTGACATACAGATAGTCTTCAACTTGCAACTGTTCGTTTCCTGACTGTTCAAAGTTATGATGGCACTGAAAAAAAGTGACTTACGACTGCTCCTCGCACTTAAAACTGTTGGATTGTATTTGCAGTTTATGTGATCAAAATTCAGGGGTTTGGCAACTGCCATGTATTTACAAGTATGGCAGTGTCCCAGGGTCATGTGAGAATCACTTGCAACCTTCCCAGATGGATTCCGGTGAGCCAAATCAATGAGGGAAGCCTGATTTGTTTAACGACCATGTGATTCACTTAACAACTGCAGTGATTTGCGTAACAATCGTGGCAAAAATGGTTGTAAAAGTCAGGAGTGGCTCACTTAACAGATGCCCTGCTTAGCAACGTAAACTTTGGGCCCAATTGTGGTCATATGTTGAGGACTAGTCCTCGACTTGCGATCACAACTGAGCACAGAATTTATGTGGCTGAGAAATTTGTTAAGTGAATTTCGCTCCATTTTGCGACTTTTCTAGCCACCTTTGTTAAGTGAATCACTGCAGTTCTTATGTTAGTGACACGGTTGTTAAGTGAAGCTATCTTCCACATTGACTTCACTTGCCAGAAAGTCGCAAAAGGGGATCAGATGACCCTGAGACACTGCAGCCATCATAAAAGTGAGTCAGTTGCCAAGCATCCCTATGTAAATCACGCGACCATGGGGATGCTACAACGGTCGTAAGTGTCAAGTCATAAAACATTTTGTATGCACGTTTTATAGTTGACAACAGAAGGAAGGCGGGGCGTTTCAAAGAGGAGGAGGCAGTGTGGAATCGAAAGGACATTCCATTCATATTTTCTTCAAAGACTGATTAGATGACTGAAGCTTCTGCCGTGCAAAAATCTAATTGGAGAGCATGATTGATGACTCTGGGCTATGGACGTTTTTCGTTGGATGATACTCCCAGATGTGGGGGAGGGGAAGCAGGATCAAGGGTGACAGTAAATTACGTATCTCAGAGTTGACTACGCCCAGGTAAATGCCGGACGTAGAATGTTACCTTCAAATAAATCTTTTTTTTAGTTTTGGGAGTGTGGCTCGAGGCTCATGATTTAATTGGAGTTAACTGCCGGAATCCTGACAAGACTGCTTTTCCCCCGGGTCACAAGTCTCTTTTTTCAGTGCGGTCGTAACTTCCAATGGGCACTCAATGAACTGTTGTAAGTTGAGGACTACCTGTGTATCTTGGCCACAACAACAGAGGCAATTTTTGTGTGACTTTTGAAAAGTTGGCTCAGCTGCTCCTTACCCTGATGGGATACACAACAGCTTCCTTGACCAACCGCTTGGCTGCGTCAAGTCCGATGATGCAGTTCCACTTCACGTTGGGGTTCTGAAGGTAGATATCCTGCAAGACATGGTTTGATCTCTGTAAAAAAAACAGGCCTCCCATTTTCCTGAGCAAGGATAATAAAACACGGAGCAAAATACGCTCGGCCGTGCCGTAAAATTAATGGGGGGGCGGAGGAAGCGACACGACAAAGAACAGATGGTTAATGGAGATGCCGTTATGGGGGAACAGAAGGAAAGAGTCAGCTGTGGCTGAACGACAACTTTCGGCCTCTCTGTCTCTTATTAGTCAAGCTTGGCTGAGTCTACAAAAATCGTCATGATTTCAGCATCAGGCTGGAGGTTTTGGCTGGCTCATTTTTTCTTTAATTCAGGGTGTCCAACCTCAGCAACTTTTAAGACTTGTGGACTTCAATTCCCCAGAATTCCCAGACTAGACTAATAACTTTATTGCCACTTTGAATGTTTGGTGTTGAAACATCAGCTACTCTGTTTCCCCAAAAATACGACCTACCCTGGAAATAAGTCCTAGTTTGATTTTTACATGTGCCACTCAATATAAGGCCTAGTTAAGATCCCACCCACTCCAGAGTGCATGGGTGAAAATTAAGCTAGGGTGGGGATAGGGTGGGTGGGGGGTGGAGCTGCCCTACTACTTACCTTTAGACAGTTGTAGCCAGACCTCGCACACCCTGACACCTGCCTTGCCAACCCATTTCTTCTGCAGCCGGCAAGGCTGGCAAGGCTTTCCTGAAGGCCTCTGTAGCTGATAACAAAGAAGCCTCTGGATCGATCCAGAGCTCTGTTATGGGCTGCAGAGGCCTTCAGGACAGCTTTTCTGGCTGCAGAAGAAGTTCCTGAAGGCCTCTGACAGCGAAAAGGAGGCCGGGGGCAACATGCACAAGTGAGGTTCGTCAGTGGATGACATCCCCCAAAAATAAGACCTGATGCCTTTTTTTCGGTGGCAAAACAACATAAGACAGGGTCTTATTTTCGGGGAAACACGGTAGAAAATCACCAAGCTCAGAGAGCACCAAGGACCCCCACACTTCATTAATCATGGTATCTTGGGCTCCGCAAGGGATTGCTTTTTCCAGGCAGATATAAATTATGTAACTTGTAGGACTCCATAAGGTAGGAGCATCTGCTAATATAAGAATGTGAGGCTCAGGCGAGAAAGGTCCCCATTCATATTCCTCCGGTCTCTACTGCTTGACTTTATATCAAGATGGGCAGTAGGATCAGTCCCTCAGTGAATGAGGCTGGAATTCAACAACCATCCTTGGTTTGACAAGAAAAAGCTCACCTTACTGATAACCGTTGCAAGCTCCCTCATTTCAGCTGTCATCCCAAGGAAGGCGCCCAAAGGTTTTAACAGCCGTTCCTGGAAACATGGAAAACACACACCGGTTGCAGAAAATACTGTTTGGGTTGACTCCTGGTCTGTCTATTGTTGACCTCCATTCACCTACCTAAAGAACTAGGCATGTTGTCAGCGTTCCAATGAAACTCCCCATTTCGTTCAGCACTCAGAAACAAAGTTTATCCATGCAAGAATTTATTAAGGAAGTCATGCTGGCACATCTGGGAAAACCCAAATCTGAGAGTTTGGGGTTTTCCTTTCCCAATTGAAAGGTCAGTGTTCCAGCAAACCTCCATTCCACCCGATAACTCCGAGACAGATATCTCTCCAAGGTTCCTTTTACTTGGATAATATCTGGCACCTCTGTAGAATCCCGAATCTGAAAGTTCTGGGTTTCCTTAAAATAAGTAAAAACTACAAAATCCATCCCCTGCACCCATCATCACATCACATGGCCCAATCACTATCCACCCCAAGTTAAGACTTCCCCTCACTTATGCGCAACACAACCTGACCTTGAATCAGAAAAAAAGAATGTTGTTATGTCTAATTAGATAGACCCCAATGAATTTCCCCATCCCACTTTCCCTGGCTCAATTGTGGCAGCGTGGGAGCATCGGATCTCAATATGGCTTCCAAAGCTGACATTATATTCACAAACCCATCCCCTGCACCCACCAGTCCATCACATGGCCCAATCATTCTTCATCCCAACTGGAGACACGCCTCCAGGCACTCCTTTCCCAGTGCAGGGTAACTTGTCCTTGACTTTAGGAGAAGAATGTTGTTATGTCCAATCTTCCACTTCTCTATGAAATCCCCCCTCCCAATTTCCCAGGCGCTAAGATGGAAGCTTCTACATACAATATGGCTTCCAAAGCTGACATATGTAGTCCTTGACTTATAAGTTCATTTAGTGACTGTTCAAAGTTACAGTGGGACTGAAAACAATGACTTGGGACCGTTTTTGACATTTACAATGGTTGTATCATCCCCATGGTCACATAACCAAAACTCAGATGCTTGGCAACTGACTCCTATTTATGACGATCACAGTGTCCCGGGGTCACATGATCCCTTTTTGGGACCTTCTGATAAGCAAGTTCAGTGGGGAAACCAGATTCAGTTAACAACCATAGTTGGGGAAGAAATACAGATGCAAATTTGAGAAGTACTATGAGCAGAGGTGGTATTCAGCAGGTTCTGACCAGTTCTGGAGGACCGGTAGTGGAAATTTTGAACAGTTCAGAGAACCGGCAAATACCACCTCTGACTGGCCCCGCCCCCATCTATTCTCCGCCTCCCAAGTCCCAGCTAATCGACTGGGTCTTCGTTGGTTGCCATGTACAGGAGAACAGAGCTGGAAAGCAAGTTAGTGGGGTAGGGAAGGAATGGGGATTTTGCAATAATCTTCCCCCAGGAGTGAGGAGGGGATGGAGATTTTGCAATATCCTCCCCCAAGCCAAGCCACGCCCACCAAGCCATGCCCACAGAACCAGTAGTAAACAAAATTGAATCCCACCACAGATTATGAAACACATCTGGATTCAATTAATGCAGACCTCCTGACCCTTTTCTTCTAAACAGTGCTTTTTCTCCTCCACAAAGCAAAAATTATTTGGCCATCCTAATTAATTTGGGGGAAATTATTTAAGTGTGAACGCAGTTACTCTCATTCTGCAAAGACACAAAGTAGAGTATTCTGTTTTATATGCTGGAATACACTCTCACACATCAACAGTTCTGATTGGGGTTTTATTTCTAACTGAAATAATTGTTTCGAGAGAACTAATGACTTCTGCCAGCTATTGATTGGAAAGGACGCCACTCACCGAAGGATCTGGATTGCAGTTAAAACTGTGTAGGGAGATTTCACTGGACGCCCCTTTGATAGCATCCTGGATCAGGCCACGGAAATCAATGATTTGGCCCTGTAAGGAGAGAGAAGCAAACACCATTTACTAAGCCTGAACTCCTGGAGTACTTGAGACACTAAACAAGATAGACACAGACTTCAGAGGATAATTAGAACGGCAGAAAAAGCAACTGCTACCAACCTGCCTTCCATTGAGGACCCGTATACTGCACAAGTCAAAAAGAGGGCTGTGAAAATATCTACAGACCTCTCACATCCCAAACATAAACTGTTTCAACTCCTACCCTCAACACAACGCTATAGAGCACTGCACACCAGAACAACTAGACACAAGATCAGTTTTTTTCCCCAAAAGCCATCACTCTGCTAGACAACTAATTCCCAAAACACTGTCAAACTATTTAGTAAGGCTGTATTATTATTATTCTCATCTTATCTATTACCTATCACCTTTTCTACTTACAACTATAACTTTGTTGCTTGTGTCTTTACAATTTATATTGTTTTATTTAGTTTCCTAGTATCATTTGTGTTGATTCCTTATTTAGTATCCTATGACTATCACTGTTATATCTTATGATTCTTGATGAATGTATTGTTATAATGACCATGATCATGATTTATCACTTATACTTTTTATGTACAATGAGAGCTTGTGCACCAGAGACAAATTCCCTGTGTGTCCGATCACACTTGGCTAATAAAGAATTATATTCTATTTCTATTATTTCTATTTCTGTTATTTCTATTTCTATTCCATTCCATTCCATTCCATGTTCTGTTCTGTTCTATTCTATTCTATTCTATTCTATTCTATTCTATTCTATTCTATT
>NW_020769310.1:69595-98200 GCF_900518735.1 Pseudonaja textilis | reverse complement strand
CATCTATCAATCTATTATCTATCATTATCCAACCATCCATCCATCATCTGTCTGTCTATCTATCTATCTGTTATCTATCAATCTATTATCTGTCATTATCCAACCATCCATCATCTGTCTGTCTATCTATCAATAATCTATCAATCTATCATCTATCATTATCTATCCATCTATCAATCTATCTATCCATCATCTATCTACCTATCATCTATCTATCTTCTATTTACCTATTATCATTATCTATCCATCCATCCATCAGCTACCATCTATCAGTCAGTCAATCAATCAATCAATCTATCAATCTATCTATCTATCTATCTGTCTGACTGTCTGTCTATTTATCTATTATCTATCATTATCTATCCATCCATCCATCCATCATCTATCTATCAATCTCTCATATATCTATCTATCCATCCAGCATCTATCATCTATCCATCCATCTAGCTATCCACCCATCCACAAGACTTAACACATTGAATACAAATACCATTTGCATTTCACAAGTGGAGGGGAAAAAATTTAAATGAATCAATAAACGTGGCTAGTGAAGAATTATTACCAAATGCCATCCAGAAGCTACACTGTTCTTACCTTTTTGCTTTCCCTCCACTTCTTGGTTTATTATCTGCTGTGGAAGAGGAGAAAGACAGCAGTTAAAAAAGAGGAAGAAGGAAATATTACTTTGAACAGAAGCAAAGATGTTCTCGAGTTTGTGTCATGCTCTGGTTTGCTATCTGTTTGTGGTGGGAGGTCCGGCTTCTTGAACTCAATGCCCACTGCTACACATACCTACAGGGATTTAGAAGGAAAAGAACAAACTTTATTCCAGGTGAACATTCCAAGAAACCTGGGCTGTAGGCAGTAAAAATCTAGAAAGAACCTGCTGGGCAGTTACCTTGCTCGAAGCAAAGACACAAATGCCAGGGAAGTGACAGGAAAGGAGTTCAATTAAATCCTTGTTTCCCAAACTTTAGCACATGTGGACTTCGAGTCCCAGAATTCCACAATCAGCACAGCCGTTGCTAAGAATCCCGCCAGTTGAAGTCCACACAACTTATAATGGGGAATGTTTGATTAGATGAACTCCTTTTGGTCCCTTGCAAACCTTGATGCCATGATTCTATTAAAGCTTGCTCCAGTTGGGTGCAGTACGTCAGCAGAGCAGCCCTGACAAAAATAGGACCTGCTCAGTTTTCTCCTTGCATTGGATAAAAAAAGGTTTGCATCCAAGCTTGGTAGTGATGGGAACCAGTCTGGTCTAGCAGTGAAGGTGATGGCCTGGGCCAATAGATGGTGAGTTCTGCCTTAGACATGAAAGCTGGCTGGATGACTCGATCCTAGGAGCCTGTGAGTTCTAGTCCTGCATTAGGCATGAAAGTCAATTGGGTGAGTCTATCATCAGGAGCCTGTGAGTTCTAGTCCTGCCTTAGATATGAAAACCAGCTGGATGACTTTGGGTTGAACACCCTATGAGTTCTAGTCCTGCATTAAGCATGAAAGCCAGCTGGGTGACTTTGAGTCCATCACCAGGAGGATGTGAGTTCTAGTTCTGCCTTAAGACATGAAAGCTGGCTGGGTGACTTTAGGTCGATCATAGGAGCCTGTGTGTTGTAGTATGACATTGGGAATGAAAACCAGTTGGGTGACTTTGGACCAATCATCAGGAGACTGTATCTTCTAATCTCCCCTTAGGCGTGAAAACTGACTGGGTGACTTGGGGCAATCACTCTCTCTCTCTCTCTCTCTCTCAGTCCAACCAACCTCACAGGGTGGCAAAAAATGGAGGAGGAAGGGAGTATGTACATTCACTGCCTTGAGTTACTTATAAAGTGATAAAGGTGGGATAAAAATCAAATAGATAACTAAAATGAGTTCCACTAAAGAAGCCACACCCCATATAAGTTTCTGCTCCACCATGTGGTGGACTCAAGGTCCATCCCACCCCTGAAAGGACCTAATGGTAAAGACTGCAACAACGACACCATTAAAGCCAACCTCTTTAACACATTCTTTGGCTCAGTATGTGTAAATAGCAATGGACCATGCCCAGTATTTCCTAGTCAAACCACAGAAAACTACAATGATCTAATACATATCGATTTTACAGAAGACAATGTTGAAAAAGCACTACACAATCTAAAACCATCTCTATCTATTCAACCGGATGGAATATGTGCCTACTTCTTTAAAAAGCTATCCACTGCCATAGCTGAACCTCCAAGCATAATCTTTGAAAAATCTTTCAGGACCAGCTCCTTGCCAAAACTATGGTCACAAGCCACGGTCACCCCCATCTTCAAAAAGGGAGACCCCAGCCTAGTTGAAAATTACAGACCAATCTCCTTATGCTGCGTCACCTGTAAAGTCATGGAATCAATTATTAACCAATCCATTATCCTCCACTTAGAGACAAACAACCAACTCTCTAATAAACAATGTGGTTTCAGGAAAAAAACTATCCTGTAATCTGCAACTCTTACACTGCAAAAACATATGGACTACACAACTTGACCAGGGCAAAGCAATAGACGCAATCTACATAGACTTCTGTAAAGCTTTTGATTCAGTGGTACATGACAAACTACTCCTAAAACTAAAATCTTATGGTATCTTTGGACACCTATATAACTGGATAGAAGCATTCCTGTCAAACAGACAACAAATGGTCAAAATTGGGAGTGTCCTATCAAATTCTGTACCTGTCAACAGTGGTGTCCCCCAAGGCAGTGTTCTAGGACCAGCTCTCTTCATACTCTACATAACTGACTTCTGTGATTATATCAAGAGCAACTGCGTTCTTTTCGCTCATGATGTAAAGCTATTCAACACCACAGACAATACTACTACCTCCAAAAAGACCTTGACTATGTATCAGAATGGTCAAACAAATGGCAACTTCAAATCTCAACAAATAAATGCTCTGTCTTACATATTGGCAAAAAAAAATAAAATACAATATAAAAAAATAATATAAAATACAAGCTAAATAGTCAAGACCTTGTTGATGATCCAAACTCTGTCAAGGACCTTGGAGTACTCATCTCTAATGATCTAAGTGCTAGAGCCCACTGTCACTACATAGCCAAAAAGGCGTTGTTGTTAATCTAATCCTACGTAGCTTCTTCTCTGGTAATATCACACTACTAACTAGAGCATACAAAACATTTGCTAGACCAATACTCGAATACAGCTCATCAGTCTGGAACCCGCATTACGTATCTGATATTAACACAGTTGAGAAAGTCCAGAAATATTTCACAAGAAAAGTTCTCCACTCCTCTACTCATTTGCAGAATACCTTATGCCTCCAGACTTGAAACTCTAGACCTAGAAAACCTAGACTACGCCGCCTTCGGTCCAATCTAAATATAGTATATAAAATCATACATTGCAATGTCCTACCTGCAAATGAATACTTTAGCTTAAATCATAACAATACAAGAGCGCACAATAGATACAAACTCAAGATTAACCGCACCAAAATTGATTGCAGAAAATATGACTTCAGCAACAGAGTGGTCAATGTCTGGAATACTCTACCTGACTCTATAGTTTCTTCCCCAAACCCCAAAAACTTTAACCTTAGACTGTCTACTATTGACCTCACCCCTTTCCTAAGAGGCCTGCAGGGGTTGTGCATAAGCGCACCAATTGTGCCTACTGTCCCTGTCCTATTGTTTCTTTTTTTTTTATTCATATCCATTTCATGTGTTCATAATCATGCTTATACTTATACTTGTATCTTGTAAGTGATTGACAAATCAAATAAATAAATAAATGTGGAAGGGCCAATATGCCAGAGTGGCAAACCATTGTTTACTCTTTAACAGAGTTCCTTCGGAGGTGGAGGTTCTGTATTAGTGGCAGAGACAACTTTTAAAAAGTTCTGTCTGAGCAACGCAACGTACTGGAGTCAACAACTTTCTTGGTAATCTTGGGGTACTTTTGGAACTTGACGTAGTAGTAGCTTTCATATTCCATCAAAATGGTCTCCAGATCGACGTTGTCGCACACTTCAAAGCGGCACAGCCCAAATTTCGTTTCTTGTTCCAGTGCGTTAGCAGCATCTACGTACCTGGGAGTGACAGATTTAGAAAGTTTCAGTGTATGAGTAGAATAGTAGCTTGAGAATGGTAGTCATTTATGACACGAGTGTTATACAGGGGGAGGGAATAGGACAAAATATAAAATACGATCAGGATCGCCATTCAGGAATCGATTATTTCTGAATTTTTTTTCCGTATGCGGAGTTGGATTTCAACACCTATCGTGCTGAGTCACATTGGCTGGGACTGATGGGAGCTCTAGTAGGGAAGAAAGCTGAACTTCATTATCAGAGACCCTGCGAAGTTCGCTTATTATGGCAACAATCACAAGTTTTAGTCATCTGTATCTTGTAAAGCCAATGAATGCTTACCCTTCTTCCGTTAAATAATGTAAAATCAAAATAAGGAGATTTTTGCGCCGGGCTTCTGTTCGTGTGTGTTCCTACAAAAAAGAAAAGAAAAAGAAAATCATAAAAAGATATAACTCCGTAAAGCATGCATTAATGACTTTGCATTCACTTTTTTTGAATCAGCTTTCCTGATGGAAACAAGAGTTTCTTAGGAACTGGAGCACCACCTAGTGGCTCTAAATGGAAATGCTCTTTTTTATTATTATTCAATGCCTTTTAGAAAATTAGTGTTTTAATTCTCGGAAAGTTGGAAGAAAGAGGTCAGCTGGAAGCAAGGTGGATAAAGTTTAACTCAACTGCAGCAGCAATGGGTGCATCATTGGAAGATATGAAGGGCCAGGCTGGGGACAGAGCTATTCCAGATTGACTTGATGGCACATCAATCTAGCAATCATAAACTAAATTTCTCACTCATAATTTTTCGGGTTTATCTCAGCAGCTGAGGGTTAGAAGGGAAGAAAGGGGGGGGGGGGTTATAGAGTAATCCTCGAGTTACGAGCACAACTGAACCCAACATTCATGCTGCTAAGTGTAACCTTTGTTAGGTGAGTTTGTCCCATTTTACGATGTTTCTTGCCACTCTTGTTAAGTGAATCATCGCATTTGTTAAGATAATAACACGGTTGTTAAATGAATCTGGTTTCCCCACTGACTTTGCTTGTCAGAAGGTTGCAAAAGGGGATCATGTGGCCCCGGAGACACTACAACCATCATAAATATGAACCACTTGCCAAGCATTGAATTTTGGTCACGTGAGCCCAAGGACGCTGCAACGGTCCTAGGAGTGAAAAATGGTGGTAAGTCACTTTTTCCAGTGCCGCTGTAACTTTAAATTTTGCAGCGATAATTCAGCGCCAGAAAAATAAACACAGAAGGCTGATGCTTCATTTAACATCTTTATAAACATAATAAGTAGATTTTACAAACCAGTTGTAGATTTCTCCAACATAGAGCAAACTCAAACAGAAACACGTTGCAAGTAATTCTCAGCGGAGCAGACAACAGCTTCACTTTAGTTCAGCAGGCAAGCAAGAGGAAACAGTTTCACCTTCAATAGACAGACTCAGTGCTCAACAGAGCTGCTGAGCTTAATTGTTGTGGTTAGCCGGCAGCAGGTGCGGATGGCCGAGGAGAGCGAGGACTCAGATGAGGGGCCAGGACCATAAGGGAGTGGACTGCTGCCTTCAGAGATTGTGGGGGCTGACAGCAGCGATGAGGAGGTTCCCGAGGAGCCTGTGCCAAGTGCGCATGCACGCAGGGCTGCTTGTAGGAAAGAGCAGTTACAACAGCACGGGCGACCCGAGAGTAAGGCTGCAAGGTAATAGCCTCTCTTTCAAGAAGATAAAAGCTAGCTGTGAAACGAACGTACTTTGCAGAAGGCAAAGACGTTTTGAAACTCCAGCCTCGTGGACATTCTAGTATCCTGAGTTTGTATTTGAAGATTCTTGTATTGCAAATTATTTCTTGTCTGTTATCTTTTGGCAAGCCTCGCACAGTTTGGCGAGGCTTGTGCTTATAACAGGTAATTATTTTGTAAAAGCATTACAAGGTTTCTGTTCTTTTTGGATTGTATTTGATTTGTCGGAAAAGGGTGTGGGTCAGAACATTAATATAGAGCCACGCTTAAGCTACTTCTAGCTTCAGTTTCCAAAACAGTCCTCATTGGCTGACTTAGTTGTTATGCCTATTCATTGGCTGACCTCGCTACCATGCTCTATTCCAGTTGATGAATATACTCTGACACTTTGAATGGTCACTAAATGAACTGTTGTTAAGTCAAGGACTACCTGGATTTTAAGGAGCTCTCAAGGATCACAGGGACTTTATTAAGCTAAAATCCTAATAAGGTAAGGAGGAAAATGAAGCTAAACCCTGAAAATTCAGAAGATTTCCTGAATCGAGATCATTACTTTCTGGATCAAGCAAACTTTCTGGAGCCACATCGCAACCGTCTCTCCTGTGAAGCCTGTGTCCCTTGCCAGTGTTGAACCTGTATGCCCTCCCATCTCTTATCTAGTTTTATACCACATCCTTCCCTCCGTATATTAAGACGATGCTGCCATGGTTTGTAAATTGCAACGTATTTTGAGAATTTAGGAAGCCATTTTGCAGACAATACAAATAGTCCTTGACATACAAACCTAGAGAAGCCTGCCCGATACAGTTGTAGGTCATTGTGGTCATAAAAGGGGTCGGTCACATGACTGAGTTTTATCATAGTTTTTCATGGCAGTCATTAAGCGAACACGCAGTCCTTAAGCAAGCCAATGATTTACTATGGGCACATGCTAAAAACCGGAAACGCCGGTTTTCAGCGAAACATCATAGAATGTGGTCACATGATCGCAGGGGGTTGCAAATAGTCACACATGTGGAAGTGTTGCTCAGTGCCTGGAGTTTGGTCACGTGACTGCAGAGGGTGCCCATTGGAACTTCGATTCTGGGTTGTGTCTCCTTTTCAGGTTGGTTGCAAATTTGAACCGTTGTTAAGTGACCGGTTGAAACTCAAGGACTACCTATATGGCACACGCTATCCAAACCATGTTAACAAATGAGTACGCTGCATGTTATCCTTAGTGAAGCGTGCAAACCAGCACCTGCATTTTCTGCATTCGGACGAGGAAAGCACGCATCTTTCTCCTTCTGTCCTGGCCACTTTTTACAGAGGCAGGATCGAGGGCATTTTAACAAATTGCATCCATGTTTGGTTTGGTGGCAGCAGTGCCTCCAATAGAAAGTCCCTACAGAGAGTGGTGAGGACAGTGGAGATTACAAGAAGCTCACTTCCTGTTATTCAGGATGCTGCTTATAAGTGCTATGTGCTTAGAGTTCGAAGCATTGTTAGAGACCCCACATACCCACTTTGTGGTCTGTTTCTGTTGCTCCCCTCTGGGAGGAGGGTTTCGAAGTATTTCTAGCAGGACTTCCAGATTCTGTAACAGCTTTGTTCCCTATGCAATCTGTCTGGTAAATTCGCAAGGTTTGTTTTTCTCGCCATATACACGTATACATCTGAGCTAGACCGTGATGTTTCTCTGTGTCATATCGTATATGTGGGTATATGCAGAATGGTTATCTTTTGAGAGCTGAATGCGACGAACTTTTATTTTAATGTACACTGATTACTAGCGCACATTTAAAGTGACAATAAAGTTTTTATTCTATATTATGGGATACTAGCAGGAGTCAGGGAACTGACTGATTGGAAAATGAATACCACAACTGCGAGATTATTTCCAATATCACTTGTTCAGCAGTGAGGTTCACGCTGGAAGAAGTTTAGCAAACTATATGAGAAGGGCCTGCTGGGGCATTTCTGTTCCTTCTGTTTTAATTGGTTTCCCTCTTGGTTCTACTACATCCATCAGCTTTTTCCCCCTAAATTTCGGTCCCCGATACTCTATAACGTATTGTTCATGTTCTCAGATGAAACAAGCCACATTACAAACACGCATCTGCATTTGAGAGTGAAGTGTGCAATCAACAAACATCCATGTGGATTTTTACATTCTACATAATTTGTCCCAACCACAAGATTAATTCTTTATCAAATAAACAACAACCAGAATTAATATGAGCCTTTGAGCTGCTAAAAATAAACGGTTACTATAGAAGCCGTAGAACTTGTACATGCATAAAAGAACCGAAACCCTTAAAGAACAAAACCTTAGTTAAAATTCAGTTTAGGTTTATACTGATTTACTCTTGCTCCTTTAATTGCTGTGCGGAATGCCACCATGTTTACAGCTATTGGTATTTCAATAGAGGTTTAAGTGTTTAAAGTTTAATAAGCTCCCAGTCCTAGAATGAAAAAAATGGGTGTAATTAAAATTTCAATTACTGTAAGAGATTTTTGGTCCATACGATTAATAAAAGCTTAAGGCACTTAAACAGGAACTGGTTTTAAATGCTAAAAGCGTTTCCCTAATTAGCTTTAATGCTTACAGAGCACACATTATTCATTTCTTAAAATGCCACACATTGTTTCCCTTTGCAGCTGCCAGTCGATGAATTAGGGTGCAATCAAGATTTAGCCATACAATCAGATAAATTTCGTCCAGCCTTTTTTTTTTTCCTTTCCCTCTTCTTAAATGGTGCGGAGATTGTTCCTCCAATTTTAATAGTCCGGGCCTAGTTTGTTCAGCGTTTATCATGGACGTTCTGGTGCCTCTTTTCCATCTTCAAGAAGGCACACGAGCGCTATTAAAAACCCGATTCCTGAATTGAAATGAAAATAAAGTGGGTTCAATGCATGTGTGTCAAACCCTTCAGAAAAATGTTATGACGGTATTCTATAAAAGCCACCTTCTCTAGCAGGGCCTGATAACAGAATAACAGAGTGGGAAGGGACCTCAGAGGTCTTCTAGTCCACTGCTCAAGCAGGAAACGCTAAGCCATTTCAGACAAATGGGTGTTGTCATGCCCCTGTTAGAATCTGATTCCGAGGGAGAGGAGAAACAGCCGACAGGGAGTGGGAGTATGGCTCCGGAGGTTGTGGAGGAAACTGGGGAAAGGCACAGGCCGGCTGGGCAGTCGGAGGAAGACCCAGGCCCATCCCCTCTTCATCCTAGGGACGCAGGGAGGAGCGGATAAGGGAGAAACATGGAGGGCATGGTCTACGGGGGAGGAAAGGGCCCTGATCCCCTTCATGGGCTGCAGCTGGGAGGACTGTTTAAAAGGACAAACTGCACATGGCCAAGTGCTGGAAGCAAAGCATGGAATAATTATAGTCTGTCAGTTCTTCACTGAGTTCTGGCATCCTTCCCAGTGTGTGTATGTCAATATCTGGGGACATCTTCAAGCCCTTATACTGCCTTGTCTTATTAAGTGCTTCAGTGTGGTTTGTGTTGTTGTTGTTTTTCTGTTTATAATTTATATGCATTTTGAGTTTGAATGGAATTTCTTCCTTTTGGTAACTGTTGGTGGGGGAGTTTTTTTTCTCCAGTCAATGATAATTGGTCCTTGGAGGCCAAGTTGAAGGAATTAAAGGGACTTCACCTATTTTTGTGATTTTGTTGCTTTTGTATCCCACCCTGGGTCATCACAGGTGTTCAATGTCTGCATAAAGTTGACAGCTTCCATCATTCCCTAGCTAGCCAGTTGGCTAGGATGGAGGCTGATGGGATATGTAATTGGCACATCTGAGGGGCATCGAGATAGGAAAGGAAGACAGCCAGTTAAGTAGATACAGCTGTTCTGACCCAAACCCTTTTCCAATAAAACAAACAATAACCAAAGGTAACAGAAACCTTTTAATGAGTCTTAGGAATCCCCAGTTAAAAGGCTGCTGCAAACTAATTAACTTTGATAAGCACGAGCCTCACCAAAACTGTGTGAGACTGCCAAGAATCACAGATAAGAAATATTTCACAACACAAGAGTCTTCAAATACCAACTAAGATACTGTAACGTCCACGAGGCTGAGTTTCAAAATGTCTTTGCTTCCTGCAAAGAACATTCGCTTCACAGCTGGCTTTTATCTTCTTGAAGGAGGGGCTATTACCTTGCAGCCTTACTCCTAAGTTGCCCGTGCTGCTGCAGCTATTCTTTCCTACGAGCAGCCCTGCACGCTCGTGCACTTGGCACAGGATCCTTGGGAACCTCCTCATTGCTGCTGCCAGCCCCTCAATCTCTGAAGGCAGCAGTCCACTCCTTAATGGTCCTTGCCCCTCATCTGAGTCCTCACTCTCCTCAGCCATCCACACCTGCTGCCGGCTAACCACAACAACAGCGCAGGGGAGAAGTATCAAGTACTACAAAGAACCTGCTCAGTACTTTTTGGGGAAGCTAGGTTAGAACATATACTTTGGAATGTTTCTGCAACGTAGGATGAACTATGCAATCTTCTTGATTGCACTACAGAATGAAAAACTGAGTCGGGAAGTTTTACAATGAGAGATAAAGAGAAAAACCTGAAAGGGGAAGAAGAGAAAAGAGAAAAAGATGTCATTGTTCCTAGAGTTTGCTCCATTCAGAAATCAGGCTTTGCATTACAGTTTCTTTTCCTACATCTCTGCAGATGACATGACTCAATGAAGGCAATTTTAAAATACACGAAAAACAACATACGCCAGAGATAAGACTCCCACTCTGCAGCCTTCAATGTCTATAAAAATATTTCTTTGCTTTTGTTCAGAGTCCTTCTTTCTTGTAAAGCAAACACCCGACGATCATTGCAACAATTGTTCTTCTCAACATTGTGCTCCTTACTTCAGCAAAAAAAAAAAAAATCCACTACAATACCCCCAAAAGTGGGCTTGAATGTGCATCAGTTACACCAAGCTAAATAAATTCAACCTGCAAAACTGCACTATGCTGTACTTGGTGATTTTAATTTATTTCTCCATTACTGAGTTGTCCAGCCTTTTGCAAACACCTACCAATTGTACAGCATTTGGACTACAATATCCAAAATCCTTAAGCAATATGGCCAAAGGGCAGGCAAGTGGAATATTTTGGGAGCTGCTCTTGTAGAAAGTTAGCACCCACCCCTCTCCTAGAAGAATGAAACATTTAGAAAAATATTAAAAAGGCAGGACTTTATATTTCCGTGGATGAGAAATGGAGAAACCATGCTCTTGGAAAGCAGCCCCCCATTCCTTAATAGCCCTCAGCAGATGCCAGCACTTAAGAGATAAAGAGATAGGTAGCCGTATTCATAAGCAAATACCCTCACCCAAGATCCAAACCAGGACAAAGCCATTAAGCCACGATAAAGAATTTCCCAACACCCTTTCAGAACACAAGCCCCTTCATTGCATCACCCTCACAAACTTCAACCAAGCTTAGCTCAAACACCTAGGATTTGTATTTTGCCTATAGAGCCAGCTATGACCCCTACATAACCCCTACATGGCTCCAAGGGAGTCTGACAACAACCACTAGAATACATGTTCTTACACAGGAACAGGAAGCTCAAGTGCAAAGCACAGAGATGGTATAACCCCTCTCCCTCTCTCAACTCCATGTGGTCAGCTACCCAGAATCACACATGCCTGGTTGTTCTGCTTCATCAATAAATGGACCCTCTTTCCCATCATCCTCCATTTTGTTTCCAGTGCCTTCTTCCCGGCTTGGAACTGAACCAGATGGATATTTCTTCCCACACTCTAATAATGAAGCTTCAGGTTGCCAGGTTGCAGACGGCTGCAGTCTACTCCAGAGGAAAAAGCAGGAATTAAGGGCGCACAGGTGTCGTTTATTTCATTGTGTCAATAATGTACAATTCTGCTTTTCAAGATAAAATCTTTGCAAAGTGACTTTGTACATGGTAATAAATCAGGAGCATTTAACACTAGAGCAAAACCTTTCTCAGCTGCTGCTAGATACTGAGATGTGCTCAGGTTGCTGAGAAACACACAGACAAAGCTAGCAATTAAAAGACCCCCTTGAAGAATGTGTTGAAAATTTTGAAGCAGACTCTGAGCCAGCAGAGATTCACATCTTGAGCTAAACCATGATTTATTTATGCCAGATGGTGCGTTCAATAAGCCAGAACAACTGAATACCTCGACTTGAGTTCGTTTAGTGACTGTTCAAAGTTACCACGGCACTGAAAAAAGTGACTTATGACCATTTTTCACACTTGTGACCATGGCCATGGTCACATGACTGACTTTCAGGTGGTTGACAAACTGGTTCACATATATGATGGTTGCAGTGTCCCGGGGTCATGCAATCCCCTTTTGTGACAAAGGGGGAAGCCAAATTAACTTAACAACGGCCTTACTAATTGAAACACTGCAGGGATTCACTTAACGAATGTGGCAAGAAAGGTCGTAAAATGGGGCACAGCTCACTTAAGAAAAATTCTCACTTAGCAAGATAAATGTTGGGCTCCATTGTGGTCATAAGACAAGAATTACCTGTATGCATCGCACGACACTGCAAAAACCACAGTACCATTTTATTTTGAAGTGGAGAATCCCAAGGAATCAATTGACTTATAGTCCTTAAGTTACAACCCTAATGGAAGCCCACCCATCGTGGTAAAAAATGATGATGGTGGCAAAATGGGTCGGTCATCTGACCAGCCCAATTTAACAAGCTTATTTTTTTTTTTTTTGCAGGAGGTGATAGGGGAATCCACGGTCAATAGGCAGGCACCAAGGCTGTGGAGCGAACCAATGGCTTGCTATGGGCATGGTTTTGCCAAAAACTGGAAGACAATGTTGGGTTTCCAAGCAAAACTGGCATAAAACACCATCATGAGACTCGGGGTGCAAGAAATGATTTGAAATGCAGCTTGGCTGCCAAATAGCTGAAGTGCTAGTCATGTGACTGGGCCCCAACCATTGGAGTTCCAAATCGGAGTCATAATAGCAGTAGCATTTAGACTTAAATATCACTTCACAGTGCTTTACAGCCCATTCCTTCCTTCCCTCCTTCCTTCCTTCCCAAGCAATAGAACTTAGATTCAAATACCGCTTCACAGTACTTTACAGCCCCTTTCCTTCCTTCCTTCCTTCCTTCCTTCTAGTACTTAGACTTATATACCGCCTCACAGTCCATTACAGCCTTCCTTCCTTCCTTCCTTCCTTCCTTCCTTCCTTCCTAGTAGACTTATATACTGCCTCACAGTGCTTTACAGCTCCTTCCTTCCTTCCTTTGCTTTTTTCAGGAGGCAACTGGACTTTCTGGTTTTTCTTTGAGGACGTTTCACTTCTCATCCAAGAAGATTCTTCAGGTCTAACAGAATGGTGGGGAATGAAAGGATTTATACTCCTTGCAGACAGCTGGTCATTTGCATTCTCTTTATCGAGTCATTGAGGCCACTTGGAGGTTTATCTGTGTCCTCAGGGTCACCTGACATTGTCAGAAAGTCGCAAAAGGGGATCACATGATCCTAGGACTCTGCAACGGTCATAAATATGAACCAGTTGCTAAGATTCTGAATTTTGATCCCATGTTTATGGGGATGTTGCAAAGCTCGTAACTGTGAAAAACAGTCATAAGTCTTTTTTTTTTCAGTGCCATTTTAAGTCAAGGACTACCTGTAGGTTTAATTAATGTGGCCAATACATCTTAGCAAAGAGCTTGGGAATTGAAGAAGTCTCTTGGTTAGCATTTAACATAACAACAGATAATCAGAGTTGGAAGGGACCTTGTAGGTCATCTAGTCCCGTCCCCCCTGCCCAAAGCAGGAGACCTTACACCATTTCTGACAGATGGCAGTCCAGTCTCTTCTTGAAAGTCTCCAGTGATGAAGCTCCCACAACTTCTGAAGGAAACTTCTGTTCCATTGGTTGATTGTTCTGTCAGAAAATTTCTCCTTATTTCCAGATTAAATCTCTCTTTGCTCAGTTTCCATCCATTATTCCTTGTCTGGCCTTCAGTGGCTTTGGAAAATAGCTTGACCCCTTCGTCTCTGTGGCAGCCCCTCAAATATTGGAGCACTTCTATTATGTTTCCCCTGGTCCCTCTCTTCTCTAGACTAGCCAGGCCCAGTTCTTGCAACCGTTCTTCATATGTTTTAGTCTCCAGTCCCCTCATCATCCTGGTTGCTCTTCTCGGCACTTTTTCTAGAGTCTCAACATCTTTTTTATAGTGCGAAGACCAAAACTGGATGCAGAACTCTTAGGTGTGGTCTTACTAAGGCTTTATAGAGTGGTATCAGTACCTCCCTTGATCTTGACTGTATCCCTCTGTTAATGCAATTTAGGATTGTGTTGGCTTTTTTGCTGCACACTGCAGGCTCCTATTTAGCTGGTTGTCCACTAAGACTCCAAGATCCCTCTCACAGTTACTAATATTAAGCCTGGTTTCTTCCAGTTTGTATGTGTTCAGGTGGGTCAAGCTCCATCTGGATTTTGAGCCTATCATCTAGGGCAGTGTTGGCTATTCCTGTCAGCTTCTGCTAACCCTTCTGCCTTCCACCCCGTTCCAAACGTTGCTCTTTAATGGGAGCTCGAAGAAAGGAAAGGCAGAGAGGCCCACCTTCCACTGAACAGCAATCAGCTCCTCAAACAGCTTAAGGCAGAGGTCCCCAAACTTTTAAGACTTGTGCACTTCAACTCCCAGAATTCTCCAGCCGGATATGCTGACTGGAGAATTCTGGGAGTTGAAGTCCACAATTTTTAAAGTTGCCAAGTTTGGAGATCTCTGGCTTAAGGTCAAGATTAACTGCAAACATTATTTTTTTTTTTGCCAATGGCGCTAAAACGCATGCGCAGCGCGGGCGCGAATCTTCCCAGCGGGCGCGCGCCACGAGCCCCGCCCCTTCGCCTCACGGTTACCATAGTTACTAGGGGAAACAGGAACGGATTCTCGTTTCACTCACTTCTTCTCTGGCCTGGTGCGTCGTTCTCAGCGACTGATACGTCAGCTCCATTTCAAGAGTGAGACTGAAGGGAGGGGGGAAAAAAAACCCGACTCCACGTTCCTATTTCGTTAGGGCTTTTTAAATCTCCATCGCTCCCTCAGCGGCGGGTGCTTTTCGTCCGGAGAAAAGAAGGCGGACCAATCAATGTCCCCCAGTGGCCAATACTGACAGGCGAGGGGTGGGATTAAAAGCGAGCCGGCGAGCCCAAGGAAAAGCCGCCAATCGATTCGAGAATCAGAGAGTAAAGCAGCGGAAGGCGGGGGTTCTTTGAACGGTGGCCAATCACGACGGGGCGGGAGAAATTTAACCAATGATGGCACTGCAAACGGTCGCCGACTCGCCTATCGCCTCTGGACTGTATTTCCTTCTGCCAATGGATCCGATGCTGGTGGCGTAATTAGGGACGGCCTTGGTTGAATGGGGCGGAGTCCTCGCAGAAGCGTATTTGATTGACAGCAGCCGTAGGTCCAGTTCACAGGATGGAATGCGGTTTGCTAGTTTGGGTCCTCGCATGCTTTGTGAAGGCTTACTGGGCCAGGATTTTAGGCAGGTAACAGGTTATATCCCTGGCGTAACATTGAACTGACCTAAAATTTGCTCACACAGGACATATCCATGATTTACTGGGCCAAGCAATTTTAAGAGGGAGGAGGGCAAGAGGATTAAGGGGACTGGAGGCTAAAACATAGGCTGAATGGTTGCAGGGCTTGGTTAGTCTAGTGAAGAGAAGGACCAGGGGAGACACGGTAGCAGTATTCCAACATTTGAGGGGCTGCCACAGAGAGGAAAAAGGGTCAAGCTATTTTCCAAAGCCCCCGAAGGCCAGATAGGGAACAATGGAAGGAAACTGACTTAAGGAGAGGTGGTGGTATTGGAAGAATTATCCTTCTGGGTTCAGTTCCAAGTGGGGAAAAAGGAAACATGGAGGCTGTTTGGAAAGATGATTTAATGGTGGGCAAGACCTCATGGCTTGGAACTCCAAAGTGAAAGGTACAATTACATGCTTCAAGATACTGAGAGACCCTTAGTTATATACCCGCTGTTTCCTGTTCCTGTCTAAGAAATGTATCCCATTGGCTGTCAGACTCCCAGGGGTGGGGGTTTTAGCTAACTTTGTAGGCTTTGTCTGGACCACATGGCTTCACCTGAGTGCTGGCTGATGCAATCTTCCCAGGCCAGGTGGTGAGATGGGTAGAGGGCTTTGTTATGTAGAATACTCTGGCCCAGGCCTTAATGGCCCACCCATTAACAAAGGTGGGGATGAGTTTCTGCTTCTGAGTTTCTACTTCTTTTTTTAGGGGAAATATTCTGCCTTTTTAGTACATCCTAAAATATTTCATTTTCCTAGGAGAGGGGGAGTGGGTTTGAACTCCCAATAGTGTGTTGTGTGAAACCTAGAACTAAGGAGAAATTTCTTGACAGAACAATCAGTGGAACGATTTGCCTTCAGGAGTTGTGGGTGCTTCATTAGTGGAGGTGTTTAAGAAGAGACTGCACAACCATTTGCCTGAAATGTTATAGGGTTTCTTATTTATTTTTATTTAGTTTAGTTTGTCAAGCATGTATGAGAAAAAAGTGTAAGTATGAACATGACATATAACATAAGTATAAACAGGTATAAGTATATAATAGAGTACAAATAAATGGGAACAGTAGGACAGGGACAGTAGGCACACTGGTGTGCTTATGCACGCCCCCTCTTAGGAATGGAGTGAGGTCCACGGTAGACAGTTTAAGGTTAAAGTTTTGGGGGTTTGAGTTTTTTTGCTTGAGCAGGGGGTTGGACTAGAAGACCTCCAAGGACCCTTCCAATGCTATTATTCTGTTAAATACCTAAAATGAGAATAATGTTACCTGCTGTGGAGTCAGGATAAAGAGAACTGATTGCAACTGCTTGAATGGCAGCAGTGTTATATAGGGGTAGCCTTCTACCTATGACTACAATTGAGTCCAAACTTTCTGTTGTTAAGTGAGACATTTGTAACATGAGTTTTGCTCCATATTATGACCTTTCTTGCCACAGTTGTTAAGTGAATCACCACAGTGTTAAATTAGTGGAAGTTGTTAAGTGAATCTGGCCTCCCATTAAATTTGCTTGTCAGGTCACAAAAGGTGATCACATGACCCCGGGATATTGCAAGCGTTATAAATATGGACCAGTTGCCAAGCATCTGAATTTGGATCACATGACCATGGGGATGCTGCAACTAATATATGTGTGAAAAATGGACATAAGTAACCTTTTTCAGTGTCATAACTTTGAACATCACTAAATGCAGAGTTATGCCCAAAAGTACAGTATTTGTCAGTGGCCACTGTCAGTAGAATTATTCTTGACTGTATCTTTTGAGTGATCATTTAGGCCAGATGAAGAAAAGGGTGGGTTGCTGGTTTGTCACAAGTATAAACATCCATGCCTTTAAGTTGAATAGATATGTAGAGTAATTTCAAAACAGCACCAGCAGTTGGCAGACTGTGCCAGCACTGGGAATCTTAAGCTGAGCAGGGTCTTTTGAATGGGGGACCTCCAGCGGATATCAGTTTGTAGGTTAGAATGAGAGGCCTAACCACATCCTGGCAGAATGCAGAGTCTCTTGGTGCTGAGCTAACCTTGCCAGAAACACCTTCCCTATGAAATATCACCAATGCAGACTGACTATATCATTGCAGATCATGGGAATAGCTGTAGGAACAATACACTAGTTCCCAAATGTGAAAATTGAGTTCGTCAAGAAAACTTTATTCAATAAATTTGCCAAGTAGTCTGAATTCATTCAGCACACTAGGTTAAGGTGTGATTGGCAATTTTATGGTTCAGGATGTTTCTTATAACATGCAAGAAAAACTAACTTTGGCTTAACGCTTCATGTTGATTATGGACAAAACTTTTGAAAGAATCAGCATGCCTGCAAGAACTCTTGAGCCATATACTTACAAATTAAATTTTAGTCCATTAGGTTATACAAAAGCAGCCCAAGAAGTTACATTTCAGTGTGTGCTATACAAATCCTGAAAATGGGCTTAGCTGAAATTGCTTCAGTTAACTGTGGGTAAGAATCTTACCTAATAAAATTACCATTTTAAAAAACTTTGGTTTTACCTTACCAGCTAAACCTGACTTAATAAAGTATAATTGCTGTTCAGATAACAGGCTATGCCCAGATATATTTGTTGTGGCTTAATTGGATGGCCTGTTCATACATGCTAAAATAATTGTTGGCTTCCTAACATGATTCCCTACAAAGTCATTTTAGTTCAAGCAACTGTGATATGTGAATCTAGCCAATGTGGTAAGCTTATGATTCATTATGTATTGCAGCCCCAGGCAACAGTATATATTAACCACGAGTGCATTATACAAACTCAGCAAAAAGTAAATATGGTTTAAATAGAGAAAATACAGCACCAATCAAAATTAATGTGTCTTAATAAAGCTGGTGGTAGAACTGTTGACTATACTTAAGCAGTTGATTTTAGGTAAGAGTTTTCATACCTCTAATTTGAATAACTGCCTGTGTAACATACTATGAAAACTTCCCCAGGTGTTGTAATAGGGTTTCTTTAATTCCAGTATAAATTACTACCTTTTTAAAAATCAGACTGTAAGAGTTGGAAGAAATCAGGGAGATCATTAAGCCCAACCCCCTATCCAGAAATCAGGGAGATCATTAAGTCCAACCCCCTATCCAGTGCAAAAAACCCCTATTACCTCAGGGGTGTCAAACTCACATCGGCATGGTGTTGTCATGAGACATATCACAACTTTCCCCCCTTTGCTAAACTGGACATGGACGTGGCCAGCACATGAAGCACCTGGCCTGTAGGCCCCGAGTTTGACAGCCCTGGACTACACGGCCTCTGAAGGGTGGCCATTCAGCCTGTTGAAACTTCCCAGCAAAGAAGAGTATATCCCCTTCCAAGGCAATCTGTTCCATTGTTGAACAGTTCTCGTTAGCTTTTATTTTTCATGATGTCCGACCAAAATTTACGTCCTCATAATATTAAGGGTTTTTTTGTTGTATTTTCTGAGACTCTAAGAGTGCAGAGAAGAGCAACGAAGATAAGTAGGGGACTGGAGCCTAAAACATATGATGAACATGAACTATGTCTAGTCTAATGAAGAGAAGGACTAAGGGGGTGACATGATAGCAATCTTCCAGTATCTAAGGGGCTGCCAAAGAAGAGGAAATCAACCTATTCTGGGCACCTGAAGGCAGAACAAGAAACAATGGATGGAAACTTATCAAGGAGAGATCCAACCTAGAAATAAAAAGTAATTTCCTGAAAGTGACAACAATCATTGGACGGCTTGCCTTCAGATGTTGCGGATGCTCCATTATTGGAGGGTTGTTGTTTTTTTTAAAAAAAGGCTCGGACAGCTATTTGTCTGAAATGGCATAAGGTCTTTTGAGTGAGCAGGGAGCTGGACTAGAAGACCTCCAAGGTCCCTTTTAACTCTGTTATTCTGGGACAATCTGATAACTGCTTGGTCTTCTATGAATGTAGTCTTCTGCATGTAGTCTTCTCTTTGCCAGGCTAAAGTTTACTATCCTTTGCTTCCTTCTCTTATCACCTTGGTATCAATCCTCTGGATTGTCAATGCCATTCCTAAACGGTGTTAACCAGAACTGGATATAATCATTTAGGTGAGATCTGACCAATGCAAGGTAGAAAAGAATTATGTTTTTTCTTAATTATCACACTATTCTTTTGGTAATGCAGCAGTTGGAAGACCCCTGCTTATTTTGCAGCTGGACCATTGTTCACCAACAAATATATTATCAAGTACAGAAACTACAATAAAGTTAAATGGTACACCATTTAACACTATCCAACTTGACATGGAACCAATGACACACTTGTTGAATATGACTGACTATTAACATAAGCCAGCTCACATGCTGTGAACTTTACTAGAGATTTCATGGGCCAATTAGTCAAATACTTTGCTAAATTCAAGCTAAACTACAGAATTCCTGGGGTCACTGATCAAAAAAGGAAATTGTTCTGGTTTGGCTTAACTTATTCTTGACAAGTCCATGCTGGCTCCTGCTAGAAACGCTCAAAAACCAACTGCTGAATGTTACACAATTATGATCAGTAATGATGCCCGTCTAACTAGTCTGAATTTACCCAGCTCCTTCTTTATTCTTTTTGAAGTCAGGAACACTTACCTTCCTCCAATCTTCTGGGGCTAAACCCATTCATAAATTCTCAAAGGTCAGAGGAGAGTTCTGAAATAACATCCATAAATCCGTCAAGATTTGCTTGTAATAGGACTTCCGGCTTGAGCTTCTTCGGCGACAGACCAAAACCTCCTCTCTGCAAGGCTTTGATCCGTGCTCGCCGCTGGAGCGCCCCGAGCCGGCTGGTTTCGGAGCTAAGCCACCCCGTAGAGGTGGTGAAGAGAGGGGAGACTGCCAGCAGGGTTGAGGAGAGCTGCATCTCTCCTCCCCAGCTGGCCATTACTCCCTTTCCCGAAGGCGGTTGTAGCGGTGGTCAGAAATGGCCACCTCAAAGAAGAACTCGACCGGAAAAGAATGTGCAGGAGGAAGATAAGAAGAGAAAGTTTTGGCTGACTGGGTCAAACAGCAAAAGCAACAACATAAGGTACCCTGGAATTTAAATTAAGTAACATTGTTCCCAAAGAAGATTTTGAAGCTGCGAAGGAGAGAGAAAAGGGAAAGGATTGGGCTTTTTTAAATTCCCTTCCTTATACTGACAGCTAAGAGACTTAAGCAAGAAATTGAAAAAAATCCACTTTGACATTAATAGGCATCTAAGCTGAAAATAAAAGTCAAAGGGATAATAAAGATTTCTGGATATTTAAAAGTTTTTAAAAGCAGGAAAGGAGAAAAAAAAAAGAATAAAAGGGTAGGATTTGGAAAAATGGAGGAGACTGCCTGGAACTAAGGAATGGAACTGTAACTAAAAGGAACTTACAGTGAAATTTCAACAAGATTCCTCAAAGATACATCTTAATTGAAACTTGGTAACAAAATAATAGAACCCCAGGAAGAGAAAGTGGAAAAAAAGAAGCAGAAAGAAACAGCCTTGGATTATTTGGATTACTTGGTGATTTTTGGTTTTTGCATCTGGATGACTAAAATTAACTGGGTGGTTGTTTAAAAGTCTTTAAAATGGTATCACTCTTAGAAGAACCAAAAATGGAACTTAAAAAATGGAAAGAAGATGCACAAGAAGGAAGAGGTTCTTTTGGCTTCGTATTTCAATTCTTAGAAATGGAGATCTGGAACTATGAGAACCAACAAGAAACGCTTGCAGAACAAGAAGATTGGGACAAAGAAGAAGCCATCTTTAATGATCAAATAATTTTAAGTCGGGGGGGAAGAAAAGGGGGGAAAGAGAGTGAAAGGTTTAAGACTAGAAAAAACAAACAAAAACAAGAATAATAATTTGAAAGAGTATAATATTAGAAAGCAACAGAAGAGGGGATTACAGATGAGAGAGTTAGAAGTAGAGAGACGAGGGGGTAAAAAGGGGAGAGAGAAGAAGAGGGGGAAGAAGGCAAGGAAAAGAAGTTGTAAAAGACAGAAACAAGAAATGGAGAAACAGGGAAAAGATGTAAGGATTGTAACCATAAGCTTGTTTAGAGATAATGGGTGAAAATTTAATTGCAAAAGGGATTCTGCAAAGGTACGTAAGATAGCATTGTTATATTATAAACAGAAATAATTTTAGAAAATATGATTAAAATGATGGATAAAATATTTACTGTAATGTAGTTGAATGTTTGGTAATAAATAAATGAATTAAAATGAGAGAATTAAATGGGAACATTTTTAATTATTAATAATGATTTATAAAAATATAAGTGAGAAATACGGAAAAAAAGAATTAACTATGGAAAGTTTATAAGTGTTCCCAAGGAAGTATGATATTTAATTGAAAAGAAATGTTAAAGATGCTAAGATTTTAATGAATATTAATGATAGAATTGAATTGGAATGGAATGTGTGATATATATATATTTCTTTTTAAGAATATAGTGTGTATTTTAAGAATGTACCAAGCAGAATTCGATTGGAAGTTATGTATTATATTGAATGCTATAATCTTAAAGGTATACATTGAAGCTTAAATAAGAGTTTGAATGGATAAAATTAAAAGATATAAAGGTGTCATACTCCAATTGGTAACTACAGGGAAAAATTTGTTTAATAAGAAAAGATAATATGAAATTGAAAGGACAGACAAAAGTATAAATATAATGATTTGATTGAGATAATTAAAATAAAGTTGAGAAAATTAAAAGAGGGGAATAACTATGTAGAAAATATAAAACGGTAATATGGAATAGAATATAAAAATGAGCATGAAATTGAGTTTGGTGTCTGTATGAAGAAGTGATAACCTGGGACCATGCTATTTTCAAAAAAGATGTTTTATTTGTATTTTGTTTTTGTGAAAACCCAAATAAAACTTTTTTAAAAAAGATTTGTTTATAATTGAGCTGCTCCTGAGAGAGTTAAACTCATTCATGGTAGCTAGTAATCACTATTGACTAACTTGGGTTGCTGCTTTCCTATCTTAATTGCTCTGCTTAGGGTTTATTTGAAGTTTTCCCTGGGGAAGAGAGAAGCAAAATAGCCATTGAGGAGCCCTTCCCTCTATCATGCTACTGTCCTACAATCTTTTGATCTTTTGCAGGATTTAAACTATTTTCTTACTTTCAACAGACTACTTATCATAATTCCATTTCTCTTTGAGCTTAATTTCTCAAAATTTATAAGAATCAGCAAATCTGCAATTTGTTTTTCCTGCTTTGCCCATATTCTCTATACACTACATTTACACCAGTTTATAGTTGATGTACATCTTGAAATATGTTCATGTTATATTAAAACATTAGACTTAATTTTTTAAAAAAATATGCATGAATATACTAAGTATAATACAAAATATAAGAATAATATAACTAAGATGAGTGTTGACATGAATTATTTTCCATTGTGAACACCTGGCTGCAGCTATATAACAGCCCTCTCCCCCTTCTGCCTTCTGGTGACAAAGCAAATGGAAGAGAAAGATAGTATCTAGGCAGGAATGGATGGCTAACTCTTCTTAAGTTTAATTAATTTTTCCTTCTTAAGTCCTTATAGCAATGGTTCTCAATTTACATATATATATATATATATAAATTTTTCTTCACCACAGACCCTCTTTAAATACCTTTTGTGGCTATAGACTCAAGATTTAAATTTATTTTTTCAAGCCTTCGCAAGACACCCTATGAACTATGACACCTGGGGGTCCGCGGACCACAGGTCGAGAACCACTGACTCTTGTCCTGCAGGATGCTTTCAAATTCTCGAGAATCCTAATATTCTTCAGTCAATTTAAAATAAACTGCTACAGGCAGTCCTTGACTTACACTTATTCATTTAATGACCAAAGTTACAAAAGCGTTGGAAAAAGTGAGTCGCAATTGTTGGAAGAAATATCCTTCTGGGTTCAGTGCCAAGTGGGGAAAAAGACACTGGAAACATGGTGACTGCTTGGGGAGATGGTTTATTGGTGAGCAGGACCACATGCCTGGGAGTTCCTGGGTGAAAAGGGAAGAGATGCTGAGAGTCCCTGGGTTTCATGCCCTCTGTTGGGATTTGAATTTGAGCTTGTGTTCTGATTGGTTGTCAGACTCCCATGGGGCCATGCAGGGGCGACTTGTAGGCTGTCCTGAGTATCAGGCTTGGTTGAACCTTGCTGGATGATGATATAATGAAAGGGCTTTGGGCAATTCCTATTATGGCTGTGCTTGAAGGAGGTAGATCTTTGTTATGTAGAATAGACTGCCCAAGACCTTAATGGCCCATTGACAAAGATGGGAGGGGGGCTGAGTTTCTGCCTCTCTCAAATTTCTACTACTCTTTTAGGGGAAATATTCTGCCTTTTTAGTATATCCTAAAATATTTCATTTTTCTGGGGGTGGGGTGGGGTTTAACTTCCAACACAACCTTGCACTTATGACATTTACAGCATCTCCAGTCACATGATCAAAATTCAGGTGCTTGGCAACTGGCATGTATTTATGACAGTTGCAGCACCTTGGGGTCATGATCACCATCTGCAACTTTCTCAGGCAGCTTCCAACAAGCAAACAACATAAATCATAATAGGATACTAAATAAACAGCATAGATCAAGAGATACAACAAGTTAGACTCTTAAAGAGTATAAAGAAATAGGTAATAGGACAGATGAGAAGTATAATAAGCACCTATTAGGTGGTTTGACATCCCAAGATATAGACTGTTGTGGGAATTGTTTTAACTCATTGGAGGGGGGTACCTGTCTTTGTGTCTGGTTGTTTTAGCATGCAATGCCCAGTAGTGACATCCTAAGGCAAGGAATTGAAACAGTTTGTGTCCAGGATGTGAGGGGTATGTAGAAATTTTCAGTCCCCTTTCTGGCTCGTGCATTATACAGGTTCTCAGTAGAAGGCAGGCTCGTTGTAATTATTTTATCTGCAGTCCTAACTATCCATTGAAGTCTGTGCCTGTCATATTTGGTTGCTGTGCCACACCAGTTAATAGAGGTGCACATGACTGACTCAATAATTCCTTTGTAGAACTTGTATCAGCAGCTCCTTGGGCAGTCTTGAGCTTTAAGTTGGTGCAGGAAGAACATTCGTTGATGAGTTTTTTTGATATTAGGTGTCCATTTCAAGTCCTTAGATATTATAGAACCTAGAAATTTGGAAGGTTTCTACTGTTGACACTGTGGTCTAATATTGTAAGAGGTAGTAGAATAAGAGGGCTTCTAATATCTACTGTCATCTCTAGTTTTGAGTGTGTTCAGTTCAAGATTGTTCCCACTGCACTGCAGGGCCAGTTGTTCAACTTCCCATTTGTATGCAGATTCGTCATGGTTCCTTGACTGCCTGGATAAGTGAGTTGACTTTTTGCCAAAGTCATTTGCCATTACCTTTTTTTTAGGGCTGAAACAGAATGACTGGCTCAAGGTCACTCAGCTGGCTTTGGGCCTAAAGCGAAACTAGGACCCAGTCCCAATTTTTAGCCTGCTGCCTTATAGAAATAAAGAGTTGCCTTGTGACAAGATGGGCAGCAAATAAATTTAAATAAATAATAAAAAGAAACAGTAAAGCCAACTATAGAAAAAACTGGTGCCATCCTACTCCCTGATGAAATTTACATTATTACACTCTGACCTAAGAGTGAGATTTTAAATGGTCTTCCGAAAATTAAGTGGCGGGGAGGTCAGATCACAGAAGTTATATCTTGTGTACCAATTAGGTCTATTCTTAAATTGGGAGACACAACTCATGGTTACTACTTGATTGGACTACTGCAATTATATCAGGCTGGCCTTGAAGACAATTTGCAAGCTGCAGATGGTCCAGAAGACACTAGCTTCTAGTGTGATCAGCATGTCCTGTACTGGGTGCATACAACACAGCTGTCCTGGAATTTTATGTTCATCCCAGTTCCCTGGGCAGATGGACAGCTATATAAACATGTTAATACTTCCTTTCTAAACAGGTTTCAAAACCTGTTTTGAAATCAAACAGGATTGCTATAGTATATAGCCTGTGCCACTTTTTGTCACTTAAAAAGGAGGAGGAACATAATTTTTATAACACAACCTCCTGACTATGGGGAAACCAGGTGGTTTCTCCCTTTCCTCTGTTGAAAGGTGTCAAAATGCCTTTCTTTCGAGGATTCGATTTTCCCGCTGGGAGAGCTTTGGCGCAAGGATACGGACAACTGCTTGAAAGCTGGATCTTTTTATTTTTCAGGAAGGCGGAGAACAGTGTTCCTGGGCTAGCTAGCTTTTTATGGTAAGTCCCTGATTGTAAGTTGATTTTGTTTGAGTGTTTGTATTTGTGCCTAATGTTTCAAATCCTGTTTGAGTTTGTCTTTATTTCCGCCGGAGGGCAAACTCCGCGGGGTGTGGAAGGCAAACTCCACGGGGTGGCCAGATTGTATTATTGGTTTTCTGTAATCTCTTTTAGTTTTAAGATAGTTTTTCATATTTGTTCTGTGGCAATCTCCTGTCTGTCCCTTTTGTAATTTGTTTTGTCTTTTGTCTGTTTGTTTTGCTTATTTGGTATGTCCTTATCTTTTGTTTTCCTTTTCCTATTTGTCTAGTTTTCTTAATTACTTAGGCTTTTGTCTATGGGGATTCTTTAATACTTTTTATTTGATTCCTTTTCCTATGTAAGTTTGTTTTCTGGCTGACCCGATGCTCCCCTTGGGCTTTTCCTGTTTTTTTGTGACACTGCTGTCTTCATGAAGTTCCCATTCCACACCTCCTTTTTGGCAGGTAGGCCAATCTCACAAGAAATAAATCGAAGCATTTTCATTAAGAGAGGTTGTAAAGCTCCTCTCTCTCTTCCTCCTCTGCACTCAGCAGCTCCCCACAGATCAGTCCTTAACCTTGCAGGCTTTGCAGAGGGAGTGGGGGGTGGTTCTGCAGGTGCACCAGCAGAGTGGGTTTCACAGATGCACCCTGCACTCCATATGTGTGAGTGGCCGACATGTCACCCATTGCTTGCACAAATGATGTTTCATGCATGAGCCATTCACGCAAGTGGAGCTGCGTGCGCTTGCTGCTTGTTAGGGACCCCGCCATAGAACATCCAAAGATAAAACAAACACTACAAGTAGTCCTTGCCTTACAACCACAACTGACTTAAAAATGTCCATTGCTAAGCAAATGAATTTTGCTCCATTTTACAACCCTTTTTTTTGGCCACATTTGTTAAGTGATTAGTTTGCTTGTCAAAAGATTGCAAAAGGAGATCAAAGGATGCCAGGACACAACTATCATAAACACATGCCAGTTGCCAAGCATCTGAATTTTAATCACATGACCCCGGGGATACTGCAAGTTGTGAAAAACTGGTTTTTTTTAGTGCCATAATTTCAAATGATTATCAAATAAACGGTTGCAATTTGAGGACTACCTGCACCTTGAAAAGGGCCTGCAGGAGAGATAAAGGAGACCATGGAATAAAATAATTAGCAGATGACACATGGCTACTGTAGATAGTCCTCGATTTACAATAGTTCATTTAGTGACAGTTCAAAGTTACAATGGTAGTGAAAGTGATTTATGACAGTTTTAAACACTTATGACTCTTGCAGCATCCCCATGGTCACTTGATTTGAAATTCAGCCTCTTGGCAACTCATATTTATGACGGTGGCAAAGATCTCCCGGTCATGCGATCCCATTTTGCGACCTTCTGACAAGCAGAGTCAATGAGGAAGCCAAGATTCCCTTAACCACCTAACTTAAGGGCAGTGATTCACTTAACAGCTGTGGCAAGAAAGGTGGTAAAATGGGGCAAAACTCCCTTAACAACTGCCTTAACAGAATTTTTGGGCTCAATTGTGGTCGTAAGTTGAGGACCACCTCTACAGCTCTCCTCATAACGGACATAAGGAAGGGACCCCGAGACAAGCAAAGGGTCCGTTTTGGCAGTGGTTTGCTTTCCAAGCTCGTTTCAGTTTTCATTTCTGAACGTTTCCTTACCACACCAGGTAACCTCATCAGTAGGATTTTCTTGTCTTAATTCCTCTTTGGCTTATCTACGTTTCAAAAAAGGACCCTTTTGCACGGAACCCACAAGGCAGGAACTTGAATACGGACCCGGACCAGGGTCGTTTTCGACCCTTATTCTCTGGAGGATGATTTCCCTCAGATTTCTTAATGATAGAAGGGTCCCACGAGCAAAACGCCCTTTCCACAGCCGCCCGACTGCCTCAGGCGCGGGCCTGCAGAAATAGCAGCCTCTTGTTTCCCCCGCCCCCACCCCCCTTGTCCGCGCCTCGCTCGAAAAGGGCGGGAAAAGCGCGCTCGCCTCGAGAGCCCCGCCCCCTTTAACGGCCGGCGCCCTCAGCAAGCCGGGTGGGCGTAGCCAACGGGGCGGCGCCCGCCCCTCGCGTCACCGCGGCGGCGACGACATCGGGCGACCCTGCAGGATGGTGGCTGCGGCCGCGGCGGCGGCGGCGGTGGTGCCGGCGGCGGAGGCTGAGCCAGGCGGCGGGTAGAAAATGGCGGATTTCGAGGAGCTCAGGGTGAGCGCGAGCGGCCCGTCCCGGCGGAGAAGCCTTTCTCCCGTGAGCCCCGGTGAAAGGGAGTGGGGGGGGGGGGGTCTGTCCTCTTCCTTTCTTCCTCCGGCCTCCCCGAGGCTGATGGGAATTGTAGTCCGGCGCCTGGGAGTCGCGCTTCAGGGTCGGGACCAAGCTCCTTTCCCGGTGGTTTTTTTTTTTTTTTTTTCTCCCCCCCCCACCCTCCCCGACCTGCGTTTCCTTCTGGTCGCCCTCGGACTACAAGACCCATCCTCCTCTCCCTGCCGGACTCGTCTCGGCGGGCGGCTTGTGAGAGCTCCCAGCGGACCCTCTCGGCGCTTCGGAGAGCGGGTGAAAACAAAGGGAGGGCTTCTAACCACGTTCGGTGGGGGGGGAGGAAACCCGTGTTTTTTGTTTTAAATCACCTCAGGAGGGGAGCCGGGACTGAACTTGGCTGCCTCGTCTGACTCCCCCCCGACTCTTATTTCTTAAGTCACCCCCTGAACTCCCCCTTTTGTCCTAAGGGACCCCTTATGAATCCCTCTAATTTCCCAAGTCACCTCTACCAAACCTCTCTCTACTCCCCAAGTCTCCCCTATCAGCCCCCCCACTTCTTTCTTAAATCTCTCCTAGCAATCCCCCCTATTTCCCAAGTGATTCTTAGCAGCCCCCCCATATTTCCTTTACTCACCCTAACTCCCTCCCTTATTTCTTAGGTCACCCTGTCAGCCCCCCTTATTAAGTCTCCCCATAACCCCCCCTTATTTCT
>NW_020769310.1:45788-64595 GCF_900518735.1 Pseudonaja textilis | reverse complement strand
AAAAAAATAAGAAAAAATATATGTGTCTCTGAAAACACATCAGAGAAGACTGGAGAAACTTAGAAAACTGGAGTATAGTCTAATAAAAAGCATTAGGCTCTTTCCCATGTTAATTAATGGGGAAAGCCAAACTTAAAAATTGGGAAAAAGAGAATGATAAGAAAAGGAATCAGACGGAAGCAGGGACTTTGTACCTGTTGGTAGATGATGAAGATGTAACATTCTCTGTGTCAAGAGACAAAAGCCATCTACCACAGCATCCCCAACATTTCTGATTTTTTGCATCAGGGGAGGGAGGGAGGGAGGGAAAGAGAATGATAGGCAACCGTGCTTGCAACTCCATTTATGCAGGTGGCAGGCACATGCACACGCCGCTCACACAAATGGAGCTGCACGCATGCACTCGCCCCCTTCTTTTGCAGCCTGGTTCCAACTGAGTCAAGGCCTGTGGTAATGGGCTGCAACCCAGGGATTATGGACCCCTGATCTACCAGATGTAACCCAATGGTAATATTAATAGTCATAATATTTGTTAACATTGTTTGATTGCCAAGTGCTTGAATTTTGATCACATGCCCATAGCAATGCTGCAACGGTCGTGTGAAAAATAGCCATAAGTTATTTTTTTCACTGCCTTTATAACTTTGAACAGTTGCTAAATGAATTGTAAGTTGAGGACTGCCTGAGTGAATATGAAAGTTGATTGTCATTAGAATAATGAGACTAGATTGACAGTTGTGAAATATGGAAGATTGCAACTGGGAATGTAAAAAGGAATAAATGAGAATGTGTTGGCAAATGGAATGAATGAAAATAGATGCATGTGAAACAAGAAAAAAGAAAGGATGTGATAAATCTCAGCATATGGTGCCATGAAGTTCCTTTCCACGTGAAGGAAAGTGTAGGTTTTATCATGAATTAAAGAGCAAGTGCATACAACAGAAATCTGCTGTATATCTTTAGATGTGGTAGAAATATGCTGGTAGAAATAGATATATTTGTGAGAGTTCTATGTTAAAAATGAAAAAACCCAGAAATAACCTAAGGAAAAATATAACAAAAGAAAAGCAAGAAGCAAACAACTGCAGGAATGGAAAGTATGAATTCTATATTAAAACATAATAGATGACAATCTCCCAACGAACAATGGAAAATGTATATAAGAAAAAAATATGGGGGATGCTTTCAACAGCATGGAAAAATGATATCACCCAGTGCTACAAGAATGTGTGATGCAAATGAGGAGGATGAAAAAGGATGATTGGTGGGCCTGCGATTGAAGAAAAATAGCATATAAGGAATGCTGGAAAAGTGAGAGAAATGAAAGAATATTGTAGAAAGGATGTTGCATGAAGAAAGAGAGCTTTGATTCTAATGCAAAGAAGCCCAACTTCCTCTTTTCCCATCTCCCCACAAACCATTAAATATAAAAATAATTTCAATTGCACAGAGCTGCCCAAATTGCCTGGTTAAACTGGAAGAACTACAGGGAAACATAGGACCCAAGGCAGCAAATCAGGATGACTTATTGAAATTGGTGTAAGACCTAAACATATTTTGCCATTCTTTAAGCCAGAGTTTGCCAGGATAAAAGGCCGGAAACAGAAATGATAGTAGATAAATAATATGGACGAGAACTGAAAAATAAGGAAGCTTGACCCTTGATTTTTGACATTTTTTGAAAACCAATTCAGATTGAAATAATTCCAGGGAGAGGAAAAAGAAATGCCATTTAGCTTATCTTTCCTTAATATCACCAATACTTATATTTTCTGCATCAAAAATAAATAGATGACTTATGTGTTTGGTATATTTTCAGTTTCTTCTAATAATTGCTTTAGGAAGTTCCGTCTTGACTGCCCACATACTGTCAAGCTGTTCTTATTAGCACCTGAATTTAATCAAGCATTTAAAAATAATCATTTTGTGCCTTGCAGCATAATATAGAATGGAATTACAATACTCTGAAGTGTCCCCAAATTCTTGAGAAAAGGTTTTGATAGTGTAGAGAGAGGTGGAGAATTGCCCCCTCCAATTTTATTTCTGGAAGTTTTTCTCTAGGTGGGGATTTCCATCATTTACAGCCCAACCCACCTCACAAGGTGATCGTTATGGGGAAAATAGGAGGAGGAAGTTGTGTTGGATGTGTTTGAGTTATTTGTAAAATAATAAAGATGGGATACAAATAAGTAAAAATGCAAAAATAAAATAATAACACCCATCTTTCACAAGTAACTCTGAGTAGCTTACAGGATTAAAAACAACTCTCCCCCCCCCCCCCCACTCAAAAATATGATTCCCTGCTCCCTGGGCACTCAAACAATGAACAATTAATCACCTGTGGTAACAGAGCTTATCTCCACCCTGATTGGGGAGCAGCCAGGTCTCCGGTGCCTTATGGAAGGCTCACAGGATTGGGGGCTTCTGAATCTCCAGGGAGGGGGCTAGGCTGTTCCACAGAGCAGGTGCTGCTACCGAGAGGACACGACTCTCAAGATGACATTGTTTAATAGAAAGGAACTGGAGCACTTTACAAGGTTTGCAATAGTGGCAAATATCTGTAGCTCGGGTGTAGGATGAGGGTGAAGGTTTGTTTTCCAAGCTTGTGGGTTGGTTTCCAAATGTTTTGTTACTAGGCTAGGTAACATCTTCGGCATTTATGGGATGTCAGTGTTTATAAGCGCTTCAGGTGTGGGTGTGTCAAGGGAGGTCTCTTTACCAGGTCTCTGGAGACTCTTAAGGCCAATTCTCGGGAAGCGTTTAAGGACAGATTCTTTTGAATCTCCAAGAAAGGGAGATTTCTGACTTCTGGGGTAACTTCGCAAAGCCCTATCATTCATTTGTTTTTACTATTGGAACATTGCTTTTAGGAAGAAAATTCTAGACCTGGGATGGGACTCCTGTAGCCCTCCAGCTGTTGGCAAATTACAAGCTTTGGTAACACAAATTAGCAGACTCGGTGATAAGGAATGCCAGAAGTTGTATTTCGGTAATACCTTGAGGAATAGAAGATAACTTTTGAAAATGGAGGTGGAACAATAAAAGAATATTGTGATAGCCACTGTGGTTGGATTTTGTGGTTGGAAACTGACTTGCTGTTTCTCAACTCTCTGTAAAGCTAATGCTATATTTTCAGAAGGTCTGCAGTCCTTAATTAGGACCATTTGAATTTACAACCTCACTGAAATAAGTGACTTACGACTGGTCCTCACACTTAAGACCGTTACAGCATCCTTGTGGTCACATGATTGTGATTCAGGTTCTTGGCAACTGGCGGTGGTTGCCATGTCCCAGGATCATGTGATCACTATTTGTGACCTTTATCAGCCAGCTTCCGGCAAGCAAATCCAAAGGGGGAAACTGGATTTGTTTAACGACAGTGTCAAAAAAAGTTTGTAAAATCAAGTGTAGTCATGTGCATGAATCATTTGGCAAAAGGTGTTCTGGTTCCAATTGTGGTAGTAACTCAAGGACTATGTGTATTCAGTGGAAGGCCGAATTGTGAAAGATAGGCAAATACTCAGAAGAGTAGGTACATTTAGCCGTGAGAAAATTTAAGGAGATAATCTTGTGCTCTGTTTTATTTATTTATGTATTTATCAAATAGAATTCCACCTCAAGCCACTAGTTTAGTGTTCCAAAGAATGAATGCAGATTAACTGATACATTTAAGCAGATTATATAGCTTTCTTCAAACTGCTATAATCACAAATATCCTGCATGGAACAAGACGATGGGTATGAGACACCCTGTAGCTATAAAAATCTGAAAAACTGTGAAAAACAGTATAGTTTTAACTCTGTGCTATAAATGTGTCACTTCATTAGAACTTACATTTTACTTTAGTGCTGCTATTGTGGAAGTTAATGTTGCTTGTTCTATGAAAAATTATACTTACTGAGAGGAATGGGTGGAGTGTATGTGTGAGGCGCAGTTTGAGTAGGGCTTTTAACTCCATCCCATTTGCAATACCATCGCTATTTCAGTGACTGAATTGGTTAAAAAAACACCCCTAAATTGTGAAGGTTTTGTTGCCCGTATATGGTATGACACAATATTATGATGTAAATAAAACTTGATCATATTTATTGTAACTTTTTAACCTAGGGCTGTCAATCCATCCTGCCACTGCCCATCATTTCACCTATTCTTGATCTGTTGTTACTCCTAGAATATGGTATCAAGTTTTCGGGTGTCTGAACTGCAAGTGTTGCTGGGTTTTGCTGGACGTAATAAAAGTGGGCGCAAACATGACCTCCTAATGAGGGCTCTGCACTTGCTGAAGAGCGGCTGTAGCCCAGCAGTTCAGATCAAGATCCGGGAACTCTACCGGCGCCGCTATCCCAGGACAATTGAAGGCCTTTCTGACTTGACTGCTCTAAAATCTTCAGTTTTCAACCTGGACAGTAGCTCTTCTCCGGTGGAACCTGACTTAGCCGTGCCCGGATTGCATCCCGCACCTTCAACCTCGGTCGCTCCCCAATCTCCTTCCTCTCCTCTTGGTTCAGTGTTACTTCAGGACACCAAGCCTCGTTTTGAGATGCAGCAGCCGTCCCCGTCAGTTCCTCCAGTGCATCCCGATGTTCAGTTGAAGAATCTCCCTTTTTATGATGTGCTTGACATTCTCATAAAACCTACCAGCTTAGGTAAGTGTGCAAAAATAACGCGCGTTCGATACAAAGCTTAGTCAGGGCAAAAAATAATGAGGTGATGTGCCAAACTGGTTTGCCCTGATTATCGTTTCCAATCCAGACAGAGACTAACTTAGAATTGCTTGCTTGTTAATAAAGGATCAGCAATCCTCTTTTATGTATCCTATAAAAGGAGCTGTACCTATAGTATGGTGTCCCAATAGCTATTATATATGTATATTTGTTTTCTTAAGTTTTCGAGGTTACTTACATGTATGGTATTCAGCTTTGTTTGGGTATTTTCCCACGTCGTCATAGTTGTGCTTTTAAAGTTGTAGCAACGTTTCGGCAGAATCTCATCTGCCATCATCAGGCTTCTGTATGGTGTTTGTCTGTATAAAGCTGTACAAAGCTGAATACCATACATGTAAGTACCCGCGAAAACTTAAGAAAACACACACACACACACACACACACACATATGTGTGTGTGTATGTGTATGTGTGTGTGTGTGTATATATATGTATGTATGTATGTATGTGTATATATATATATATAAGTTTTCGCGGGTATTTATATGTATGGTATTCAGCTTTGTTCAGGTATTTTCCCACGTCATTACAGTTGTGCTTTTAAAGTTGTAGCGACGTTTCGGCAGAATCTCATCTGCCATCATCAGGCTTCTGTATAGTGTTCATCTGTGAGTCAGACTTTCACAGCCGTTTCTGTTTTAAATTTGGGGCTAGCCTACTGCTGTGCCAGAATGGTTTTTTCTTATTCTCATTGGTTAGGAGTCCTGGTCTGTGTTTATTGGTCTTGGAGTTGTGCTATGTTCTTGTTTGGTGTTTCTAATATCTTCTGTCTGTTTTGTAGCATTCTTTTTTTTTTTTGTCTTGATTGGCTGGCAACATTGTGTTACCTGTATTGGAGGCTTTTAGTGCGGCTTGGCTTCAGATAAACGGACGGCAAACACCTGGGCACAAACAGACCTGATACCCCCGATACCTCCAGCTCAAACACACCCCAACCAGGCACTCAGATGAATCCTAGCTTCCTAATAAATGATAGCCGTCCATTTACCCGAAGCCAAGCCGCACTAAAAGCCTCCAATACAGGTAACATAATGCTGCCAGCCAATCAAGACAAAAAAAAAAGCTACAAAACAGACAGAAGATATTAGAAACACCAACCAAGCAGAACACAGCAAACTCCCAGACCAATAAACACAGACCAGGACTCCCAACCAATCAGGATGAAGAAAAAACCATTCTGGCACAGCAATAGGCTAGCCCCAAATTTAAAACAGAAACGGCTGTGAAAGCCTGACCCACAGACGAACACAATACACAAGCCTAATGATGGCAGATGAGATTCTGCCGAAACGTTGCTACAACTTTAAAAGCACAACTATAATGACATGGGAAAATACCCAAACAAAGCTGAATACCCCCCCCCCACACACACACACATTTAAATACAGGTAATCCTCGAGTTACGACCACAATTGAGCCCAAAATTTTTGTTGCTAAGTGAAACATTTGTTAAGTGAGTTTGTCCCATTTTACGACTTCTTGGCAGGGAATTGTTAAGGGAATCGTATTTGTTAAATTAGTGATCCTAGCCTCAAGGACACTGAATAATAAAGCCTATGGGACAGCTCTTCAGATACTTAAAAAATTCCTATCAAATCTCTTCTTAGTTATCTCTTCTGAAGGCAAAGCATACTCCAATCTTTTAACTGTGTCTCATAGGGCTTGGTTTCCAAAATCTTCGGCACCTTGCTTGAATTTGTCACAATTCTCTTTGAACAGTGTTGCAACAGAACCAGAAACAGCACTCCTGATAGATGGAATGCAGCAATTATTTTCCATTTAAAAAATGTGCTCTTGCCATTTGCCTTTTTAGCCACTACAATACAGGTAGTCTTTGACTTACGACCACATCTGAGTCCAACATTTCTATCGCTAAGCAAAACATTTGTTATATGAATCGGAAGTCAGTGCCTTTTTCTTTCCTTTTCTCTCTCTACATTATATACATCTTCTTTTCCCTCCCCCTTTTCTTAGTTTTCCACTACTTTTTTTTCTTAGTATTTTATACTTTGATAAACTAATAAAACATTGTTATGTGAATTTTCATCCATTCCATGACCTTTCTTGCCACGAATCACTGCCATGAATCACTGTAGCTGTTAAATTAGTGACACGGTTGTTAAGTGAATCTGGCTTCCCCATTGATTTTGCTCATAAGAAAGCGGCAAAAGGGGATCCTCCGGGACACCGCAACTCTCACAAATCTGAGCCAGTTGCCAAGCAGTTGAATTTTGACCCCGTGGATGCTGCAACGGTTGTGTGAAAAATGGTCATAAGTCACTGTTTTCAGTGCCATTGTAACTTTGAATGGTCACCAAATGAACTGTTGTAAGTAGAGGACTACCTTTACTGGCTCTTGTTTAACTTATGATTGACAAGGATGCTCATATCTAAGCGTCTCCTCAATACTTTCATTTAGATAATTAATAAAAATCTTGGAACAGCACAGGGTCCCTGACAGAAATCTGTTGCTTTTTATCTTAATACGTCCATCCAAGATGAAATGCAGCCATTAACAATACACATTTCGGGCATTGTCATTTAGCCAACTGTTACGTCCGTTTAGCAGTATCATCTACCCCATATTTTAATTAAAGAATATCATTAAGCAATCTGTCAGAGGCTTTGTTGAGGGCCAAATACAATATGTTTATAGCATTCCCCCGATCTACCAAGCTTCATTTTTCTCCCAAGATTGAGAAAGTGCCGCTTATTCTATCAAAGAAGGAGATGAAGTTAATCTGGCAAAGATTGTTTGCTACAATTCCCATGCTGGTTTTTAATTATGGCCTGCCCATCCATGTGCTCACAAACATGCGGAACCTTCCCCAGGATTGATATCAGGTTGCCTGTCTGTAGCTTCCTGGGACCTCCCCACTTTTTTGAATATGGAGACAACATTTGCTTTCCTCCAGTCTTCCGGGACTTCATCAATCCTCCAAGAATTCTCAGAGATTAAAAGAGTGGGCGTTTGAAAATCAGATTTTCTTTTTCAATAGTGAGATGCAAATAGTAACGGCACCACCAACAAAAAAGAGGTGGTGATTATACACTGCAGGAAGAAAACCAAATGATTAAAATAAATTAAAAGAGACAAAGAAAATTAATCCAAACTTATTGTTAAAGCTTATTAAATCTGGACCATACACAGACATATTGCATTATCTTCTCATTTTGAGAACAAACTTCTAAAATACCAATAACAAATCAATATTAATATCAGAAGAATTAAGTTTTTTAGAAGATTATACTTTCAGACCTGCAAGGGTCTGACAACGTATTTTTACAAGAAAGTAGTATTAGCTCATCTGCTTGCGATTCCCATTTGGTTTACCCCATGAAGCCAACACACACATGAGTAAACACATACAATTTTGAAGGACTGATGAGAGCTTAGTAAATGCCTCCAGAACCACAAGTCTGAGGCACGAGCTGCTTTCTCAGGGTATACCTATTTCAAAGTACCCTGCCCTTCACACAGAAAAGACAACTTTCCAGAGAGCTACCACAAACTTCCCTTGGGAACCCAGAGGTGCTTTATCAAGAGGCAGCTAGACTTTCTGGTTTTTTCCTTGAAGACCTTTCACTTCTCATCCAAGAAGCTTCTTCAGCTCTGACTGGATGGTGGGGAATGGAAGGATTTAGATTCCTTGCAGACAGCTGGTCGTTTGCATTGTTTCAGAGAGTCGTTGAGGGCACTTGGAGGTTTTATCTGTGTCCTCAGGGCCACCTGAGTGGTGCAAATGGGTGTGGAATCTTCTTGGAACTGCTCAAAGGACCTTGTAGACTGGAGATAGATGATGTCATATCCCTCCCCCTCTGTTGAGAGGGCTGTTCAATTTTGACCTAAATGGCCTCTTTGACCCCTTTTTTCAGAAGAAGCAGTCTTTATCTAAAATGTGGACTTTGCTGTCTTCAAATGAGTGGCCTGTGTCTTTTAAATGGAGGTGGACTGCTGAATCTAGTCCTGATGAGTTTGTTCTCCTATGTTGTGCCATGCATTTGTGAAGTTGTTTTGAAAGTTGCCTCTCAAAAAAACACCTTTGGGACAACCATGACCTGGATGACTGAGTATCTCCATAGACATTCTCTTGGGAACATTTCAATATCTCAACTTTCCAGAGATCCCTGCTAGTCTCATGGATCTGAACCTGATAGTCTGTTGATTATCTTGAGGACAATAGAAGCCATTGGCCATCCTTTCAGAACTGTTGTTCACATGAGATGTTTCATCCTTCAGCTATTCTTGTTTGAATATCTCCTATGATATACCTTCCCTACCTTCCAGATCCTGGAAGGTATATACCTATACCTTTCAGATCCTGGAAGGTATATACCTATACCTTCCATGATCTTCAGCCCCACAGCTATCTCAGAGCTAAGCTTTAGTGCCTACTACAGCAACTTCCTTGTAGCCTAGCCCAAGTATGGACCTGACTTCCATTGCCATCCATTTTCAGAGCCAGTTGATAATAAGACTAGTGGTTCAGTCCAGAATGGACCAATTCGCCCAGGCCAACTCACTGTCAGACAATTCAAGAAATATAAAAATTGAATTAACTTAAGACAGAACCATGACCAGTAATAATAAAATAAATGTGATCAGAAATACAAGAGTTACAATAATTTTGACAAAAACATCACTAATAATAAAATACCTGAATGAAATAATTAGTACAATCTTGAATTGTCTTGCGGCGAGTTGCTCACAGCGACTTGGCCTAGACCCAGTTCAGTCATTTCTGGCAGTTTCTTCAGTATTCCTGGATGTAACCCATTGAGGCTTGGTGATGTTAATTCATTTAATTAGCTCTCTTTTCAGAGGGGTTTTTTTTGGGGGGGGGGGGTGTTTTTTTTGGGGGGGGGGGGAGAATCTCATTCCCCAGTGGCCTATCCATGATCAGCTAGGTTTCAGTTTCACTTCTGAGAGAAGATAGGCGCAAACCAGAAATTAAGTTCTTTTTTGTTACCATGTCCATTTTTTCCTCATAACAGTCTCAGTCCTTCCTTGCTTTTCCTTATGTTTTTGTGGGGGCGGGGGCATTTTTCACAAGCCTCAGCTCATTTCTGAGTTTTCTGACAGAGTTCCTACCACTATGTATTCTTTTGCTACGTTCTCATCTGCCCATCTCTTATATAAAGCTTTTTTTCTCTGCCCAGTACAATCATTAAAGAATTACGTCGGTCATCAAATGGAGCATCAGGTGTGTCAAGCTACTAGTTATAGCCTGTAGTAGGCCTCAACTTGCTTCCCGTTCTGCCTCCCACCCTATGCTCCTCAGGAGTTCCCCATGCCTCAGCCTGCTCCCAAGATGGCCACCCAGCCATGCAGAGGAGCCTAAAGAAGCTACTATCCAAGGCCCACAGGCTGTAACTCCTCTCTGGGTGCTGATAGCTTATTTAGGCTCCCTTGCATGGCCGAGTGGCCGGTCTGGGAATCCTGAAGGACGGAAGGAGGCCTTAAGGTCCTGTGATGGCTGGGTGGCAAATAGTGATAGCCCTTAGACTTATATACCGCTTCCCAGTACTTTACAGCCCTCTCTAAGCAGTTTACAGAGTCAGCTTCTTGCCCCCAGCAATCCGGGTCCTCATTCTACCAACCTCGGAAGGATGGAAGGCTGAGTCAACCTTGAGCCTGGTGGGATTTGAACTGCGAAATCGCAGGCAGCCGGCAGGCAGCCGAAGTAGCCTGCGGTACTGCTTTTCTAACCACACCATGGCTCAAAATACCTATCCTCCATCTGCCAGTTGCTTCTTTTGGCCAAGTTTGGGCTTCCGTGCCTGGCTGAATAGTCAACCTGGGAGCAGGCTAAGACCCGAGGAACCTCGAAGAATGGGGAGTAGAGTAGCGGGTTCCTTGGGGATAGGGGAGGCCCCGTGGAGGCAAGCCTGGGCCTGTGTTAGTCCTCCAAGGCCCTTCCCCACTTTCAACACACCTGATGCTCTTCTTAATGGCCCACATCATTCTTTAATGATTGTACCGGGGAGAGCAGGAATGGCAGGTCGTTAGGTGAGAAGCCAAGGACTGTCACAACATGCGGCTACAATGGACAGATGCCATTACGGTTGTATCTTGTACAACCAGCTGTACCACTTTTTTCTTTCCTCCGTTTTGGCTCCTATCTCTGATTTTCCTTCCCACCATATTATTCTTCCTTAGCTTTGGGTCATCTCTCCCCCATCTCTTCTTTCACTTAGTGTGCTCCCCGCCTTTGACCTGCTATCCGCTGCTTGTTCACTTTTATTTATCTGATCCTGGCCAGCAAAACCTTCAGTCCAGAGATATCAGGGTATAAATGATCAGGGAAATTGAGGAAACACATTACACATTCTAGAAATTAATTTTGAAATTTAGCACAGTTCTGAATGTGCTGATTATATGGTTGGAAAGCAAGTGTATATAAGATATGCCATTCAAAGCCCTTATCCTACATACTTAAGTAGGTATATAGCATTCTGTATCTGGATGTGTTTTAAATATTTATTATCAATGTAGTTTCTTAGCCATCTGTAAGGAGAAAACATTTTTCTTGGTTAATACTGCTTGCAACTTATCACTCCTCTGTTATGATTACTTTAAAGTTGTGAGCTTAACAATTTCCCGAAGAATGTAAATACAAATGTTTTGGGAAAGGATAGAAGTATATGAGTTTTAGAGCTTTCTCAATGCACAGGTGATATTTATGTTGTTGAAGCTTTACTGTGCATTGATAATTCCTTGTAAGGTTCGACATGTTTTTGTATCAATAAGAAAAAATTTCCTGTATTCAGCTCAAAAGATCTTTTCTCTCTCTTTCTCTTTAGTACAGAGCAGTATTCAGAGATTCCAGGAGAAGTTCTTTATTTTTGCTTTAACACCCCAACAAGTCAGAGAAATCTGCATTTCCAGGTAATAGCAGAAAGCTTGGACTGAATTTTCCTATGCACAATTTCGTATCATGAAAAACTACCTTAGACATTTTATCTCCCAATACTTGCTGGGTATTAGGCATTTTGTGAATTCTCTCAAAGCAAAATGATTGCTTCCTTGTGTTTGTTTTTTTATATACAATGCCTGTTCTTTAGTTATAGAATGTTTATTATATGAATGCAAACTGAACCGTAATTGGATTAGTAGGCCATTTAATATTTTGTTGTTCTGTACGATATCTGAAACTCCATTATATATTGCTGGGACATATACCTATAAAAATGATATATACATATTGAAATAAAATTAACCATTAATTTATAACAGTTCTCATACATGTCCAGGAAAACAGGCTTTGATACATCAAAAGAGTGAACAGTATCAACACAGCAAAGCTAAACTCTAGGGGCAATTATTTCCAAAAAAAAGCAGGTTTTTCATTACGGTTTCAGAGATTCACACTGATGGAAGTATCACTCTTTGTTGAAAACCTCTAAGCTCACAGTATTTCTTTTATACTGTTTTAAGGCCTTTTCCTCACTACAACTTGGATTGCCCAAGAACCTCTGGAACTATTGGTTCTTCAGCAACATTTTGCAAGCTTCCAATTAATATGGCCCCTTCCTTGTTTTAATTTTATTTGTTCCTGTCTTTCAGCTCTGCTTTATTCTTTCATTTTATATTTTTATTCATCCTCATTGGAGTTTCTTGCTTTTTGCCAGTGGGCATTTTTACGCCTTCCAATGGAGTTTATGGCTTTGAGTTTCTGTAAATGTGTAACACATGACAATAAATTCACTCTACATATAGGCATCCTCTCTGTTTGAACTATTCAGAAAGGGGTATGTTGCTTATTAAGGCTAGACAACAAAAGCAGGATTCATCCATATGTCTCCCGGCTTAAATGGGGGCGGGGTGGGGGTAAGAGTTTTTGAAATTGTATGATCCAGTGGAGAACATCTCAAGAAACAAGCATGCAAAACAGGAGACCGTGCCAAGATTTCTTATGCACTGCACTGACCACAATGAATAGTGGCTTAGGTAAGAGACCCCTATATTCTTACAGGCCAGTTTTTAAATCTAATTTTCTTTCAATACTGCGGCCTGACTTTTTGTACCTACACCACAAGTATACATCCTGTTTGGGCCACAAGAAAGGACTTAATTGCAAACTTGTAGTAGGTAATTTCCGAGCAATCCTAGTGAACTGATGAAAGCATCCAGTTTCAATAGACCTAATCAAAAAAGGAGGGAATGGTGGTAATTGTCACTGAATATTTTGATTGGTTGTTCTGGGGCCAACTTAGCCACTGCTGAAATAAAACCATTAGACAAGAATATTTGTGGCTCAGGGTTGAACTGTGGGGTGCTCCTTGGTGCTCTCTGAGCTTGATAGGGTTTTTTACAGACATTTCATTACCACACTTTAAACCTGACAATCAGATCTTTTGGTTCCTGAATGTTTTACTCAGCAATGTCAGAAAGAAGGTTTGATGCAAAAGTGAAGCCTAATAAAGGAGAAGATTTGTAGCTCAGGGGTGCCATGAGGGGTCCTTGGTGTTCTCTGAGCTTGCTTGTGTTTCATTACCCTAAGAAACATGCCCAATGCTAAAGCTAGCACGGATGATGTTACCTAGTTAAGGTAATAAAACATTTGCAAGAAAACAAGCTCAGAGAGCAGCGAGGACCCCTGGAAGTGAATCCTACATCTCTGACCAGGCGCACTTAGCCTGCATCTTCAGTCCCATATGCAACTGATAAGGCCACGATGAGTAACAGTCTTATCACAGTTAGTCATGAAGTCCTTAGGTTGCAGTTGCCCATGGCTTCCAATACGACAGGCTAATGTTTAAAATGTGGTCATTCATCCTCTGAGACTTCATATCTCTGAACAAACCTATCAACTTTCTTCATTTATTTCTGCCACTGGGGAAGCTGGTTGTATGTTGTCTGAAAACAACTAGCCGTGTGGGGAGAAAACTGCCTTTGTGAATGCATCTTCAATTCTTTATTGAAGCGGTGGATCATAACACTGGCCGAAGCAAGTTCGTGTTGAAAGATGGAGGTCGGAAAAATCAGCTTTGTCTAAACCGTTTCTATTTCCATTGCTACAGGGACTTCTTGCCCGGAGGCAGAAGAGATTACACAGTGCAGGTTCAATTGAGGTGACTTCCATCTTTCTTACGATAACGTATCCATAGTGCCTTCTTTTAACTAGAATGAATGGTAACTTAAATTCATGGACTGAACAGATTTTTCTTTTGCAAATAGACTGTGCCTAGCAGAAACAAGCTGCCCTCAAGAGGATAACTACCCCAATAGTTTATGCATAAAAGTGAACGGGAAGCTCTTTCCATTGCCGGTATGGTTACTAAGTTATTTTGATGTATTTATTATTTTTATGTGTATGGGTGCCCACCTCAAATTCATGACTGGGTGACTCACCATGTTAAATAGAAAATACAAAAATATTTTTTAAAAAATCAAATGTTTGCAATTCTTCTGCCTGAAACTGAACTTTGTTTTGTCTTTGTACTTAAATCTCCTGGATGTAACATCATACAGCAATAGCCCTTAGACTTATATACCGCTTACAGTGCTTTACAGCCCTTCTCGAAGAGGTTTACAGAGTCAGCATATTGCCCTCAACAATCTGGGTCCTCATTTTTCCCACCTTGGAAGGATGGAAGGCTGAGTCAACCTTGAGCCTGGTGAGAACTGAACTGCCCAATTGCAGACAGCCGGCAGTCAGCAGAAGTAGCCTGCAGTACTGCACTCTGACCACTGCGCCACCATGGCTCATGTAGACCGGGGGTTGGGGTGTGTGACCAACACTGGCATCTTTAACACCTGTGGACTTCAACTGGCTGGGGAATTCTGGGGTCTTAAAGTTGTCAAGGTTGGATACCCTGATGTAGATTGTCCACTGGAATATTATGGTCTTTTCTGAAGACAGTTAATACAAGAACAATTCTGGGAACAGACAGAAAAGAAAGAAAAAAAGAATCCTACGATTACAAGTAGTCCTCAACTTACAACAGTTCATTTAGTCCATTTGAAGTTACAACACTGAAAAATATGACTTATCACCATTGTTCACACTTACAACCATTGCAGCATCACCAGGGTCAAATGATCAAAATTCAGATGCTTGGCAGCTGACTCATATTTATGATGGTTGCAGGGTCCTGGGGTCATGTGATCCCCTTTGGCGACCTTCTGACAAGCAAAGTCAGTTTGTAAGCCAGATTCACTTAACATCCGTGTTGTTAACAACTGCAGTGATGCACTTAACATCATCATAAAATGGGACAAAATTCACTTAACATCTGTCTCACTTAGCAAGAGAAATTTGGGGCTCAATTATGGACATAGGTCGAGGACTACCTGTATTTGCAAAAAATAAGTGAATACCGTTTCTATAATTATCTTTGCATTTCTTGTTCTGGTTTTCCTTTTCTACACAAGAAGAGAAGGGCCAGAAAGAGATATTTCCAGGGCTGCCTATAACCTGTGATGGTAATGTTTGAAATAACCTTGTAACTCCAGATGCTTAAGGCATTGTGCCATTTTTACTGTCCCTGAATTAAATCATAAGAACCGCAGCCCTTACTTATGTGGGAATGAGCTCCAGGGGAATACATCCACTCAGTTTTGTACCAAATACCTCGAAAGAACTAAGCACATACTTAATGCTTCTGCAGGCATCAATTGAACCTTTTCATAATTTTAGATGAATGTACTACACCCCCTATTCCATGTTGTGGGGGGAAATACGACAAAAGAGCATTAGATAACATTTGCTGCCTTGAGTTATTTATAAAAATAATAAAGGCATGCTAAAAAGAAATCCCTGAAGGAAAATATATGATGGGGGAAATGCCGTGTTTTTCAGGGATATGCACCTCCACCTAAAAATGGAATTGAACAGAAGAGGCCTGGACGTCCCTTGAACATTACATCATTAGTTAGACTTTCCTCTGCGGTGCCAAACCAGATTTCTATATCCTGGACATCTGAAATAGGAAAGGTAAGCTGTAAGATGTTTTTTCCCCCCCTTTAAGTGACTATGCTCCTTTCTGTACCTGCTACAGACCAGTGTTTCTCAACCTTGGCAATTTTAAGATGCGTGGACTTCAATTCCCAGAAAGCTTTGCTGGGAATTGAAATCCAACCATCTTAAAGTTGCCAAGGTTGAGAAACATCGCTGTAGATTAAAGCTGAGTGTATTAATTCTTCACTACAGAGTAGAACTCACTGATTCTTTTATGATTTTCCCCCTGTAGAATTACTCAATGTCCGTGTATCTCGTACGCCAGCTGACTTCAGCAATGTTGCTACAGAGACTAAAATTGAAGGGTATTAGGAATCCTGATCATTCTCGGGCACTAAGTGAGTAAAGCAGTTGTTTCATGCATATGGAAGCTGTTATTGGGCTCCAGGTTTTTCCAGCAAATGTACTCCGATGAAAGTGGCTGGATAGTTCCTTACCAAAGTATTCTTGGGAGTTCCACATAAATGTAGACATTTCTGTTATTGTCTTAACAAGGTTGTAGCCGGAATAAAATGATGTCTTTTGTTTTAGAGAAAGCTGAAAAGAGATGAAACATAAAACAGACTAAAAAGTTTCCAGGCAACCTTTAAAATGCAAAGAGATTATATAGATAATTTTCAGCTTACGATCATAAACTGAGCCCCAAATTTCCATTGCTAACCTATTTCCCCTCCAGATGAATTAATTGTACACTGGGAGGCAAGCTTTTGTATGGTGAGGTTTTTCAAAAGTTATACCACGGAGCTTCATTGTTTTTTTAAAAAATATTATGTCCTATTTTCTAATGATAAGCAGGTAAAGCAGAACTTTTATTAGGCACTGTATTTAATCTGACAGTCATTCTGCATTTTTAATACTTCTCTCTCTTTTTCCATTTAAAGTTAAAGAAAAACTCACTGCTGATCCAGATAGTGAAATTGCTACAACCAGCCTGCGGGTATCACTGATGTGTCCTGTAAGTAAAACTAAGGAGAAAGTCCTCTTGACTTTTCTCTTTTTTTTTTTTTGGATTAAGCTTTTATGGGGAAAATAAAAACACATTAACCATGGATTGCTCTGCTTCCAGTTTTATGTAGAATGTTATCTGGAATGTATACTTTCTGCTTGGAATTCAAAGTTTCCTACAATAACAGAAATAAATAGGTTGTCAAAAAAAAACCCTTCTTTGTAGCAGCCCCTCAAATATTGGAAGACTGCTTTCATGCCACCCCTTGTCCTTCTTTTCATTAAAGTAGACATACCCAATTCCTGCAACCGTCCATGGTATTTTTTAGCCTCTAGGCCCCTAATCATCTTTGTTGCTCTTCTCTGCACTCTTCCCATTTAGTCTTAATTATCACTACAAATATATATGGACTGGGTGTGGAATTCTGAGAGTTGGAGTCCACCCTTCTTAAAGTTGCCAAGATGGAAAAAAACATTTCTCCAGTAAATTAGACGCGTTCATGCAGTGGCAGGACCTCCATTGTGGGGAATGCCCTAATTTAGATCCTCGCATTTGGGAGGGATTTGACCGTACGTCCAAAACGAGGGCCTTTCCGTTTCATTTCCTGAGAATGGAATTTCTTTCTCTTCCTCCCCGATTGGGTCTCCAGCTGGGGAAAATGAGGCTGACCATCCCCTGCCGTGCCGGCACTTGTACTCACCTGCAGTGCTTTGATGCTGCTCTCTATCTTCAAATGAATGAGAAGAAGCCGACCTGGATCTGTCCCGTGTGCGACAAGAAAGCGACATACGAGAATCTCATCCTGGATGGGTAAGAACCCAGATAAAGGGCTTCCTTCCAAGCCTGTGGGGCGGAGTTTTATATGGCTGCTCGTGTAATCGTTGTCTTCTTCGGATTACAAAAAGCAGTTGAGCCACAGTACTAACATTTCCCGCATATGCTAAATGAAAGACAGTTTTAAATATAAGGCAGGGTTGTATTTGTTTTTTTAAAAAGGAAAGAGTAGACAGGTGGGAAAATGCACACAAAAAATAATCCTTGCTTCCCTATGATTCCTTTTAATAACTCTGTAAGGTGCAGCGAACATATATCCATGTTCATTTGTTGTTAGTCATGAAGTCGTATCCGACCCATTGCGACCCCATGGACAACGTTCCTCTAGGCCTTCCTGTCCTCTACCATCCTCCAGAGTCCATTTAAGCCAGTGGTTCTCAAACTTGGCAACTTTAAGACTTGTGGACTTCAACTCCCAGAATTCTTCAGCCAGCTGGCTGAGAAATTCTGGGAGTTGAAGTCCACAAGTCTTAAAAGTTGCCAAGCTTGAAGACCTCTGATTTAAGCTCATGCCTACTGCTTCAGTGACTCTGTCCAACCACCTCCTTCTCTGCTGTCCCCTTCTCTTTTTTGGCCCTCAGTCGTTCCCAGCATTAGGCTCTTCTCCAGTGAGTCCCCTTCCTTCTCATTAGGTGGCCAAAGTATTTGAGTTTCACCTTCAGGATCTGGCCTTCTAAAGAGCAGTCAGGGTTGATCTCCTCTAGGAGTCGAGCAGCTGACAGAGAGTGGGAGTGTGGCTCCGGTAGGTGTGGGAGAAACTGGGGAAGGGCACAGTCCAGCTGGGCATTCAGAGGAAGACCCAGGCCCACCCCCTCTTCATCCTAGGACATGCAGGGAGAAACGGAGAAGGGAGCAACATGGGTTATGGGGGAGAAAAGGGCCCTGATTCCCTTCATTAGCTGCAGTTGGGAAATCAGGATTTAAAAAGGGCTTTTGTGCACAGGATCTTGCTGGAAGTGTGAATTATCTTTGTCAAGTCTTATCTGGGTTCTGGCTCCTCTCAACTGTGTGTGTTTCGTTATCTTTTGAAGTCTTCAATCCCTTATCATGTCCTGTCTCGTTAATTCCTGCAGCGTGGTTTGTGGTGGTTTTTATTTATAATTTATATGTACTTTGGATTCGGACTGAATTTCTTCCCTTTAAAAACTGTTCTTGGGACAATTTTTTTCTCCATAACTGGACATTGGGGGCCAAGTTGGAGGAATTAAAGGGACTTTACCTACTTTTGTGACTTTGTTGCTTTTGTGCCACATCCCAGGTCATCACATATATACTATATACTATATACTATATTGTTGTGATTGGAAGGATCGGTCCTGTAAGAAACTTTGAATCTGATG
>NW_020769310.1:33015-44680 GCF_900518735.1 Pseudonaja textilis | reverse complement strand
TTCTTTCTTTCTTTCTTTCTTTCTTTCTTTCTTTCTTTCTTTCTTTCCTGTCTTTACAAACATCCCAAGGTGGCAAACATATCTAACACATCTTCCTCCTCCTGTTTTCTCCACAACAACCTGTGAAATGGGTTGGACTGAGAGGGATTGGTCCAAGGTCACCCAGCTAGCTTTCATGGCTAATATGGGACTAGAATTCACATTCTCCTAGGGATTGGTCAAAGTCACCCAGCTGACTTTCATGTTTAAGACGGGACTAGAACTCACAGTCTCCTGCTTTTAGCCTGGCGCCTTAACTCCTAGACCAAACTGGCTGCTATTTTCACTCTTTTTACTGACATCTGTTCTAAAGTCCACAAACACTCCCATAAACTCTTTAATAAACACTCTTAATAAACACTCTTTAATAAACTCCACCTGCTTGTAATGCTTTCAGCCCTCTCCCCCCCCACCACCACCCCGGGAGAGAAGCCTTCTCAAATGAAGGAAAGTGGCTAAGAGCACAGATTCTGTTCTGACTTCATGGCAAATAAATAACCCCATACAACTTCAATTAAAAGCAATCTGAAGAAAGACAAATGAGACAGGGAAACTGGATGCCTGTCAAAGGGAAGGGTGTTCCATTGAAAGTAGTCTTCCTCTTCCACCAGTTTCCCCAAGACAGGTAAATTGGTTCTTAATCCTAGTTCCTGATCCGTTATCCTTTCTCACAAGGCAGCTATTTCCACTTTTCCTTTAAAGACAAATGTGGAAGAGCAGTGTTGTTTAACCACAACTGTAAAAGATGACATCACTGCAAGACATCTCAGTGTTAGCAATAGCACTGAAACTTATATACTGCTTTACAGCCTTCTCTAAGCAGCTGTAAAGTGGTATATAAGAGCTTTTGCTCTGTATGTTTACTGCAGGGCCCCCCAAACTTGGCAACTTTAAGGCTTGTGGACTTCAACTCCCAGAATTCTCCGGCCAGCTATGCTAAAGAATTCCTCAGCCAGCTATTCTCAGCCAACCAGCTATGCTGGCTGGAGAATTCTGGGAGTTGAAGTCCACAAGCCTTAAAGTTGCCAAGTTTGGAGACCTCTGGTTTACAGAGTCAGCCTATTGCCCCCTGTCAGAACTGCAAGGCTTTAATATAATTGTGCCCAACTGTGTCCCATGATGGAAGTGGATAGGATTAATTTTAGTGAGGAAAAAGTAGCAAGTTAAAACAATATCAATGTTTTGCACCTCAACTTTGCCAGTATTGTGGGTTCTTGATGCTTTCAGAGCTTGGTCATTTTCTTGCAGACATTTCATTATCCAGCTAGGTAAGGTTACCGGTACTAGAAGGGAGTGGGGTTTGCTCTCTGTTTATAGACCCAGTGGCTTGTTCTGTTAGTGTTGGTGGGTCCTCATTTGACTGACCTCAGAAGGACGGAAGGCTGAATCAACCCAGTTGAATTACAACGGCTGTCTTTTATCTCTTCAGTCCTGCACTCTCCAGGTTCTGCCATGGTCAGTAAGCAGGGCTCGACCCCCACTGGCGAAGTCAGCAAGAAGAAAGTGGACGTCATCGATCTCACCGTAGAAACTTCGTCTGACGAAGAGGAGGACGCCCCGCCCAAACGGAAATGCATATACATGTCGGACACACAAGCGAGTCCCACCAAAGGGTTGGTTCATTTTCCTCTTTTGTAGGGCTACCCTCGGCATTGGATTGGAGGATTTGGGTTGGATCACAGAGGTCAGGAAGGCTCCCTGGCTTTTGAACCCCTTTCTCAACATCCTGCGGGACGTTTTCATGAGAAGATAATTTATCGTTTTCATTTTCTACATTTTCAGCTTAGAAAACAAGTTTAGCCAGGCGAGAGCCTAAGAGGCCATTGTCACAACTGATAATCCAGTTTGGATCAAGCTTCTTAGTTTACCAATAGTTCTGGTCGGCAGAATGGTGCAGCAGGCCGCCCAGGCTGAAAATGAGGTGTGGAGGGGGCTGCTACCAGGCCCTCTCGCCCCCCTTTGGCTAGCAGAGTGCTGCAGGAGGTGTCTGTCACAGACACACACACACACACGCACACACACACACTCCCCCTCCCCCTTCCCCTGGCCAGCCCGCAGAAGACAACTGCAATGCTGATCTGGCCTTAAAGAAATCCAGTTTGACACCCCCGTTCTAAAGGGAGACCAAGCTGAAGCTGTGCAAAGAGGATGCTGTTAGCTTTCCCTCCTCAGATCGCTTCTGACATTGGCAATTGCCTGCCCTTTTTGCAAGCCCTTCATCCTTCCACAAGGATGTCCTTGTGATTTGCTTTATCCCACGCTTACATTTCTTTCCAGAGCTCAGCAGTGGTTTTACTCTAAAATTAGCCACTTCTAAGAAAACCCTCATGGCTCTGGGACATTAGAAGATCCTGCGGCATTGGTTTTCCAGGAAACAGGGTTTGGTTTCATGGTTTTTATTACTCATAAAGGAGAATATTTGTAGCTCGGGATTGAAATGAGAAGTCCCTGGTGCTCTCTGAGCCCGCTTGTTTCCTTGCAGATGTTTCATTACGCAGACTAGGTAACATCATCCGTGCTAGTCATTATTTATTAGGCATTTAGTAAAGGCCTCTCTTTCTTAAATTATAGCTTTGCATTTTTAAAATATATTGAGAGTTAATTGTGGCATTAATACCATAATTATTAATTATTTTAATTATGGCAGTATAGAAGAGTGATTAATAAAATCATTAATTGGGGACTTCTTTTGTTTAACAGATACAAATTCAAAATGACAAAATGTATACATTTTCTCATGCTTTGGTGTGATACTGTACAGGTAGTCCTCAACTTACAACCACAGTTGAGCCCAAAATTTCTGTTGCAAAGCGAGACATTTGTTAAGTGTGTTTTGCCCCATTTTATGACCTTGCTTGCCACAGCTGTTAAGTGAATCCCCGCCGTTGTTAAGTTAGTCACATGGTTGTTAAATGAATCCGACTTCCCCATTGACTTTGCTTGTCAGAAGGTCGCCCAAGGGGATCACGTGACCTCAGGTCACTGCTACCCTCACAAATGTGGGTCAATTGCCAAGCATCCAAATTTTGATCATGTGACCATGGGGACGCTGCGAAGGTTATTAAGTGTGAAAAATGGTCATGAGTCATTTTGATCAGTGCTGTTGTGTCTTTGAATGGTCACTAAATGGACTGTCGTAAGTCAAGGACTCCCTGTACTGTAGTGCAGAGTTCCCCAACTTTTCTGGGTTGTCTGCCTGGGGAGGGGGAAGAGAGGCAGGTGCCTTTATGTGCGCATATGGGCTCACGGTCAGGGCTGCACACGCACAAAGCAAGCACCGGCACCAGCATCCGGGCAATGCTAGTGCCTGCATGATGCTAGCACAAGTGAGGGGGTGTGGTCACAGCAAAACTAGTGACATGCGACAGTTGTGTGAGTTAGGGCGTGTGCTCGCAGCGACGCCAACGCCTGTGCAATGTGACTGCAGGGTCATGCGGGCACCTATGCACACTGGCCAGCCATTCATGCAGCCCAGTGGCCAACAGACCAATGGCCTAGAAGTGGCCCTCAGCCCACAGATTGGGGACCCCTGCTTCTAGTGAGCTGACGGACAATAAGGTCACTGTTACGTGGTAGATTACATCTCTTTCTGGTTAGTTCTGGTTTATTTTAATGTTTCACCTGCTTTTTTTCCCCCAACCAGCGTCCTTGTGTATCAGCCGGCAGCCGTACGAGTGCCAGGAGTCAGCACGGTGGATTCTACGGCCATCGCCCCATCATTAACGGACTACTCTGTACCCTTCCACCATCCACCAATATCAAGCATGTCGTCTGACTTGCCTGGTAGTACAGTTTTAGTTTTTTTTTTTTTTTAACTGATTGAGATTGTGACTAGAATGACTAACAGAATAAGCAGAGTTGGAAGGGGCCTTGGAGGTCTTCTAATCCAACCCCCCTGCTCAAGCGCAAGACCCTATGAAAGTAAGATGTTGACGAAAACGTCTCTCTTCTCTAGTGAGCTGTTCTGAGCACCCAAGCCAGGGTAATGCTTCCGTCTGCTGCTTGATAGGCTGAGCAAAGTTCTGAAGACCTGCCTCCTTGACCCTTGTCCCCAGTTGTAGCTGAGCCTGTCTTTTGAGCTAGACGTGTTCTTTGGCTAGGATTCTTGGAACGCTACTCATTTCACTGGTTTTGAATTGTCTACGGTGAGAATGCAGCCCTCTGAGCAGTTTGCGATCCCTTTCCAGCCTTCAAAGGTATTGTTAAAGACTCTGACAACCTACACCATTTTTTTCCAGCTGGCCGTCGGTTGCAACCGGCCCTTAACAGCGGGCCGTAGCGTTGCGAAGAGCGAGAGCTTGATTCTGCCGCTAAAGCCTCTTTACGGCCAGAGGCGACATATCAATAACTGTCCTGAACAAGAAGCACGTTGGCACGATTCCACTACTCAGCGCAACTTTTCTGAGCTCCTTGAAATTCTTTTAGCTCATGCCAAGTCCTCCCTTAACTGCCGACGCCATTTTGGTACTCTGATTTTCGCGCCGAGACTTGTAACAGCTGGCATCATTTTGGATTTAAATTTCACGCCGAGGATTTTGACAGCCGGCACCATTTGGCATCGACCGAAACCTTCCATTGAGACAAAAGATTCCTTTACTATTTTCCCAATTTTACTATTGAGGCTTTTCACAGCTTGCCTCTTATTCCAAATAGTCCTCCAAGGAAGCAGAGAAGGATGAGAAAAGGGGCCAAAAGGCACTGGAGAAACAGCTGGAGAAGAGTCTTCAAGAGGCTGAAAAAAACAGGCAATCGGCTTCTCCAGTAGCCGCGATACCTTCTCCCTGCCCCCTTCCAGCCCCTCTTCTGGACCTGACGGACTCTAACAGGGGCAGAGACAACCTGAGAGCCCAGTTTGGTCACCAAGGGGAGCACCTGAGACGTTCGTTCCTCAGGCCCCAGACCCAGTCATCAGCAACGCAGTTGATCCAATTTTCCCTGTTTCCCAACAGGGCAAGTGGCTCACTAAACTAAGAGACCCAGGTTAGCGCCTGAGGCTACCTTCACCCCAACTGCAGTGGGGCTCCATACAGAGGAATTCCTACCTCAGGACATTCCCCCATCTATGAGGTTTTGGATATTGGAGGCAATCAGACGTGGCATCGCCGCTGTGGTACAACAGATCTGCCAGGCGAAGTATCGGATGTCAGCCCCTCTTCAACACCAGGGGCAACCTCAGTCCATGCAACACAGGGTGAACCTCTGTGATTTCCAGGCACCACCCCAAGCCATCCACCCGAGGGCAAATTTTCCCGAATTTCAGATGCCTCCTCACCCCATGCAATTCATGGGAGAACCTTCAGAAGGCCAAGATCCCGACTCTCCAGTGTCATCCGAGGACACTGATTCCTCCCCGTTGGAGACAGAGGGCCAGCTAGACAAGGATGAAGGGCCAGACCAGACCAGCTAACATTTACAGGACTGTTCTGCCCGCATCTTTTTGAGACCTTGTTCAAGGCCAAAAAAACGCATCCCTTGACATCCCTGCGACTTATTTCAGAGCCATCCTTGACCTCAGGGGAGTCGGATGGCTTAATTTTCTCTCAACCAGTTGCAGAGGGGGAGGTCATCCCGGTTCCTAAGATGTTCATGGATATGGTCCAACGACAGTGGACCTTCCCGGGCACCTATCCCAGCCCTACTGGCTACATTAGAAAATGTTATAATTTAGCTCCTGACCTGGCACGGTTGCTTCAGACTCCCGTAGTAGATGAACCAGTGGTGGCCCTAGCAGCTTCCTCCACTGTCCCCAGCAAGGTGGAGGATGCTTTGAAAGTGGAGGAAAAGAGGGCAGAACCAGGTGCTCCATAGGGCGCACCAGGCAAATGCCTGGGCCATTAAGGCAGCCAGAGCCGCGTCCTTTTTCACCCAAACCTCCCTAAAGTGGCTACGCCACCTGCAGGATTCCATTCCGGCCACTAACATTAGGGCATACCAAAACATTGCAAAACTAGTGGCGGCCATGGAATTTTCTGCTGATGCAACTCTGAATGCGGTAAAATTCTCATCCAGAGCCATAGCTTCCCAAGTCACAGCCCATCGTCTGCTATGGCTCTGCCATTGGCAGGTAGATACTAAAAGTAAGTTAAAGCTGGCAACCGCTCCCTTTGATGGGAACAAATTGTTTGGGTCGACCTTGGATCCGGTCCTGGTGGAGGCACAGGACAGGAGGAAGATATTACCTTCCCGTTCTTGGCGGTTCGACTACCGCTCCGCCCAGTCCTTTCGGAGGGCTTCCTTTCGATCCTCCGACCAAGGAAACAATTTCCAACGATGCCAAAGGTCCTTTGATTTCCGTCAAGGACAACAACCCGATAGAGCGGGTTTCCAAGACAGGAACAGGCGAGGAGCCCAAGCTAAGAGGTCCGTTCATGGCGCTGGGAGTAAATCCTTTCATTGCTCCAAATGACCACCAAACCGACCCATTGGAGGCTGGTTGACCCTTTTTGCCAACCAGTGGGACCTGACCACCTCAGACGTTTGGATCCGAGAGACCATAAGATCAGGTCTCTCTCTAGAGTTTCTCTCCATACCTCCAAATTTCTTTATGCAATGCCCTGTCTCAAGGGACCTCACAAGGAGGGCCCTTATGGAGACCCCGATCTATCAGTTGCTGGACATCCATGCCATGCATCCCAGTGGATCAACATGGGCAGGGGTTCTATTCCCACCTCTTTGTGGTTCCAAAGAGTTCGGAAGGGTGGAGGGCGATTCTAGACCTAAAGCGTCTGAACTGCTTTCTAGTCCACAAGAACGTTCAAGGAGAGCTCCCTGCAATCCATCCTCTTGAGCATCAGGCAGAGACGTCTTGACCTCAGTGGACCTGACCGAAGAGTACCTGCACATTCCTATCAGACCTATGGGCAGAAGATTCCTGCGATTTTGTTACGCCAACCACCATTCCGAATACAGGACGCTGCCATTCAGGCTGGCGTCGGCCCCCTGAACCTTTATGAAGATTTTGACAGCCTTAGCAATGTATCTCAGGAGCATGCCGGTTCACCTGCAATGTTACTTAGTTAATATTTTGATACAATCCATGTCTCACCTGCAGGCAGAGATAGATCTACAAACCACGCTCCGAGTACTTTGGGATCATGGCTTCCTGGTCAACCTGGTCAAAAGCCATCTGATGCCTACAACTCGTCTTTTGCACCTGGGTGCCATAATAGACACAGTGACAAGCGAGGGTTTCCTCTCGCTGGACTGACAGGTCAGCATCAGGGATTTGTCCAATTGCATTCGGACTCTTATACGAGTGCCCCTGGCCCAGTTATCTCAACTTCTGGGAAAGATGATTTCCTGTATTGCAATAGTCCCTTGGGTCCACTTCCAGTCCAGGATATTGCAATGGTTTCTGCTCCCATTCCGGAGATCCAGCAGGAACAATTCCATGGCCAAGCTCCTGGTCCCACCAAAAGTTCTTTTATGACCCCATTGGTGTACTTCCAGGAACATCACCACGGGCTGCCTCTTCAGACAGCCATGCCGATTGACAGTTACTACCGACACCAGCCTCTTCGGCTGAGGGGCTCATTGCCAGTCCCTAGGAGCCCAGGGTCTCTAGTCTCCGACAGAACGAACCTACACCATCAATTGGCTGGAACTCAGGGCAGCTCATCTGGCCCTCCGCAAGTTCCAGCACGAGATCCAGGGACAGCATGTCCTCCTCCTGACAGACAATGTGGCCACAGAAGCCCACATAAATTGAACCGGGGGCAGGGGGCACACATTCACGGTTCCTTATGAGGGAGGCAGAAAGGCTTTGCCGCTAGGCAAAGAAACATCTCCACTCCCATCAAGGTGGAGCATATCTCGAGACTGTCCAATATTCAGGCAGACTGGTTGAGCAGGGCCACTGTCGACCATTCTGAGTGGCGCCTGCACCCGAGCCTCTTCCGGGAGATGTCGGATTGCCAGGGGCCCATACAACATCTGGAGCCACAGTTGCTCCAGCTGGCGCTTGAGTGGAGACTTCTGAAAGGTGAGGAATTCTCCAATAAAGTTATCAAAACTTTAGGCCGCGAGACGTCCACCCACTAACCGTATTAATAATGCCACTTGGAAGAATGTTTGGTGGTGTGACAAGATGAAGATAGACCCCACCTCAGCATCGGTGGCGAACATACTGGACTTTCTCCAAGAGTGATTGGACAAGGGCTCTCCCCAAATATGCTGTGTAGGCAGGTGGCGGCTCTAGCCTCTTTTCTCTCCTATGGCGATCCACAGTCTCTTACGCATCATCTGAGTATGTACTTTCCTCTGAGGGGCCACTAATTAAGGACCTCCAGTGGTCCATAGATACCCCGCCTGGGATCTAAACAAGGTTGTCCCAGCGCTCACCAAACCACTGTTTGAACTCTTGAGAACTACCAGCCTCTACCTTCTAACCTATAAGGTGGGTTTCCTTGTGGCTATAACCTCCGCAAGGAGAATATCGGAGCTGGCCACCCTGTCGTTGAGGGAGGATCTTTGCGTCTTCCACTCTGGTAAGGGTGGTTCTTCACCTAGACCCGGCTTTCATACCCAAAGTCAATTCCTCTTTCCATTGGGCACAGGAGTTGATTCTCCCCAACTTCTGCCCGAGGCTGGCTCATGCCTTAGAGAGGCAATGGCATTCCTTAGATGTGAGAAGGGCCCTCCGCATTTATATCAACAGGATTGTTTCCCACAGAAAGATGGCGGCCCTCTTTGTCTCGTTCCAGCCCTCCGCCCTGGAGAGGAAAGTCACAGCTTCGATGGTGGACAGATGGCTGCGGTCTACGATTGCAAAATCGTATGAACTACAGAACTTACCAGTGCCCAGAGGAATCATGGCGCGCTCCACCAGGGTGACAGAAGCCTCTATTGAAGAGGGTGGAGCTGGCGGCGCAACGATATGGCATGCGATCTTGGAGGTCTGAGATTGCTGCTGATATCTTTGCTCCTGGACGGTCCTATCGGATCTAAACAGTCCCGAAGAGACGGTGAAAGTGAAGAGCGCATTCTGTCGATCCCAGGGATACCGCAAAGTCCCTGGTAGATCCAGGAGAAGCTCTTCTTGCCAGCGGCAAAGAGGCAGCCATTAAAGCGGCTGAAGTTGGGACAGCTCCGAAACGGAAGAGAACGGAAAGAGAGAGTGTGCCGGTTTGGTGAGAACTTTTTTTTTATTCTAAGATCTGAAAGGACACCCAAAGGAAAAGAAAGAATCTGTAAAAGTTTTGAAAGAAGTGAATAAGCGGCGATTTTAAACAGGAATGTCAAAGTAATGTTTTTGTTTTTTTTCTCATTGCTGGATTTTCTATATATGACCTTGTATTTTGAAACTGGACTGGTTTTTTCGTTTATATCTATTTTTTTCTTCTCCTTTTTAATCTTGTGATATTTTAAGCTAGAGGCTCCCTTTAGTTATTTCATTTTTAAAAAATACCTTTTTTTTTAAATGAATTCTTATTATATCCTGCTTGGAAAAGGAGGGGGAAAGAAAGTGAGAGCAAATAAACTTTGTAACACTGCCAACTAGAGGCTTGAAAATATTCTATTTCCCTGTGACCAGACAAAGCTGAGAAAGAAAGAACTGAGACTCTTTTTCAAGGACATTGCCATTTGATAAGATAGAGGGAAGAGCATGGGAGAGTATTATTGCAGGTGTTCTTCTGGGTTTCTATCAACAGCTGGAGTCTGGTGTTGAAGTTTAGGAAAAGAAAAGGTGATAAGTCTTTGGAGAAGAGAGTCATAACAGCCTTGGATAATTAAACAAAGTGCAGTGCGCCCTTTTTACTTTTTCTGAGTTGTGCTATCCCTCCTCACCAGCTTTATTGTACTTCTTTTTATCTTTTTTTTTTGTAATAACTATATGGGTTTTTGGCTTTGTTGGAGCTTGTCTTTGTTTTTCTTTTTTTCTTTGGAAGTCCAATCTCTACGTTTGCTTATTATTTTAAAGGGAAAGCCTTAAAAGCCTTTTTTTTCCTTTCCTGGTATTTTTGTTTTTACATCTACCTTTCTGGTTTATTCCTATGTACTTTTTTCTATTTGAGACCTTTCAATTGGATTAAGGTGTTGAAGAACCCGAAGAATTTTTCCTTTTCCTTTTTTTTCTTTTTTTTCTTAAGCCTTTTTTAAATCTAACTATTGATTGCATTAAGGTTTACAAGAACCTGAAAATTTTTTGTCCTCCCTTCTTTTTTCTTTCTTTTTCTTATTATTATTGGGCTTCTTTTTTCTACTATTTTTATTTTGAAATATAACTGGTTACCTCACAATTGGATTAAGGTTTAGAAGAACCTGAAGATTTTGAATTGCTTAAAATGAGTAGGAAATTTACAGCTCCTGGTTCTTCAACTTCTACTTCTTCCTCTCCGCCATCTGGAGGACTACGTTCAATACAGACAATGTTAAAGCAAGAAAAAGAACAAGAAAAAGTGAATGCAAGGAAGAGTCTGCAAGGAATTCAAAATATTCAAGCAAGATCAGAGAATATTGAAAAGAGAATAGAGAACATCGAACAAAGAACAGAGAACATTGAACAAAGAACAGGGAAAACCGATGAAAAAGTGGAGAACATCCAACAAATGATGTTGAAGTATGATGAGAGATTCCAAAAAATTGAAGAAGAAGATAAACAAAAAAACAAGCCTCTATCGAAGAAATTTGTAGGGCAGCAATGTGGTCATGTTGCCCTTCATAAGGCCTTACAGACTGGACATCTTTGCCTCGGCAGAGGCTGCCTTTGGCAGACATGTCCTACAGCGAATTCACACGGTGAGGGACACTCCAAACCAGACAGAAACCCTCCTGTAGGACACACCAGCTTGGATATGTTCCTGGCCTAGATGCTCAGAACAGCTCACTGGAGAAGGGGCGTTGGTTCTTACCTGATAGGCCCATTCTCTGGGAGCTGTGAAGAGCATCTAGCCCCACCCAAATGACCATCTGGGTCTGGGTCTGATCCTGGTCAAGAACAAAGAGCAATGGTGAAGGAAGAACAATGGTGTAATCTAAGACTTCGCCAACACTGGGGACAAGTGTCAAGGAGGCAGTTCCTCAGAACATTACCCTGGCCTGTGTGGTCTTCACAGCTCCCAGAGAATGGGCTTATCAGGTAAGAACCAACTTTTGTGGTATGTATATCGAGCAGAGATTGTCTGCCATGTTTGGTGAGAACCTGTCCAATTCATTTCCCTGCTGATTTCCAAAGTCCAGAATACAAACGCTGATGTGGTATTTGAGTCTAATGGGGAATTTTCTCCTAGCTTGCTTTGACTCCCTTTTCATGCATATGAAGTACATACAAACATATGAAGAACAGTTGCAGGAACTGGGCCTGGCTAGTCTAGGGAAGAGAAGGGCCATGGGAGACAGGAGAGCTGCCTTCCAATATTTGAGGGGCTGCCACAGAGAGGAGGGAGGGGTCAAGCTATATTCCAGGGCACCTGAAGGCCAGACAAGGAATAATGGATGGAAACAACAAGGAGAGATTCAACCTGGAAATAAGGAGAAACTTTCTGACAGTGAGAACAATCAATCCATGGAACAGAAATTACCTTCTGAAGTTTTGGGTTCTTCATCACTGGAAGCTTTCAAGAAGAGATTGGACTGCCATTTATCAGAAATGGTGTAGGGTCTCCTGCTTGGGCGGGGGGGGGGGGGG
>NW_020769310.1:20671-32615 GCF_900518735.1 Pseudonaja textilis | reverse complement strand
GGGGGGGGGGGGTTGGACTAGATGACCTACAAGGTCCCTTCCAACTCTGATTATCTGTTGTTATGTTAAATGCTAACTAAGAGACTTCTTCAATTCCCAAGCTCTTTGCTGAGATGTATTGGCCACATTAATTAAACCTATAGGTAGTCCTTGACTTAAAATGGCACTGAAAAAAAAAAGACTTATGACTGTTTTTCACAGTTACGAGCTTTGCAACGTCCCCATAAACATGGGATCAAAATTCAGAATCTTAGCAACTGGTTCATATTTATGACCGTTGCAGAGTCCTAGGATCATGTGATCCCCTTTTGCGACTTTCTGACTATGTCAGTGGGGAAGCCAGATTCACTTAACAACTGTGTGACTAACTTAACAACTGCAGCGATTCACTTAACAACTGTGGCAAGAAAGATCGCAAAATGGGACAAAGCTCGCTTAACAACTACCTAGCTTAAGTAATGGAAGTTTTAAGATCAATCGTGGTCCTAAATCAAGGACAACCTGTAGTTTAGCCAGTCCAAGGTCACTCAGTGGGTGTCATGATTCAGTGAGGTTTTGAATTTACTACTCTCGGCCAATATTGGTAGTCCTCGACCGCAATTGAGCCCACAATTTTTTAAAAATATATTTTTTATTATTATTATTGATTATACATCCATATTGTGTGTGAACAGAGTTGGTTCCGGGTATCATTCATATTAATTGAAATCACATTCACAGTATTAGTAATCTCTATCATATTTATCCAATTTAAATCATTAAGTTTTTCAAATATATATAAACAAAAAATGCCTAACTCTTCATCTTTTTCTTCATCTATATCTTTCTTATTCAATCTAAACATTTCCCTATTATATATAAACAAATTTAACTAGGTTTCATTCCATATTAAAATCCAATTCATTCTGACATTGTTTATAGTCTCTCTCAAGTTTATCAAATTTATGCAATCCTCATATTATTTTAATGTATATCTCCTTTTTTTTCCATTTTTTAAAATTTCAATCTACATAAAACAATACGTTCACAGTGTGGCATCAATATATCATACATCTCTCACTGCATATATTCATAATAATTCATACATTCTTCAATATTTATTTTCAACCTTACTCTATCCAAATGCCTACCGTCATATCAATTAAACATACCTAGTAATTCCATTATTCAATTTTCTCCCTGTTTCCATTTTGTTTTTGTAAATAAAAAATTCTCATTTGGCAAGCAGTATGGTTCCAGGTTTCATATCTCAATACAAACATGACCATAGTTACCTATTCATTTTGTTTGTTTAATTTCATATTACGTCATCCTTGTCATTATTAAATATTAAACTTATCCAATCCCAAGTCATGTTCTCACATCTTATTTTAAAATATTATCTAAAATTCTCATCTCAATTCTATGTTCATTTATTCAGTTCCAAATCCTGATATATCTCCTTCCATTTTTCTTAGTATATTCTCATATCTTATTTTATCTAAAATTCTGATCTCCTTTCTATTGTCATTTCTCATATTTTTTTCTGTCACATTTTTCATTTTATCCGTATCTGTAAATATAATTGTCCCTAGTTAGTAACTCGAGCCAACCACCTTCATTCTTCCTTAATGTCAATCTTCCTATCTAGTATAAAACACAAATATATTTTTCTCAGATTCTGCATTATATTTTCTCTATAAATCATCTATACATTACAGAATACTATTTTCAATACATCCCAACATACTGCCTTGCAGAATCCCCTTATCCCTTTTTTTTCACCCATTATCTCTCACTCTTTGAACAGTGTAGCTTCTTTTCATCCTTGTTTATTTCCTGTTCTTTATTTTCTGGCCTTTCTCTTAATTCCCCTTTTCTCCGTTCTTATTCCCCTTCTTTTCTCATTCCAGTTATTAAACTTTTCTCTCTCTGTCTTTTGATTTTTCTTTTGCACTTCCTTTTTCTACTTTTTCCTTCTCTCTTTAACCATTTTCTGAACCATTCTCCATTTTATCATCCCATCAGACCACAAATTTTTAATTCTAATTCCTTTCCCCCCCTGCTTAAATAATTATTGTTCGTTTCGTCCTTCTAAATTGGTTTCTTCTTTATAGAACTCTTCCCCCTCTGGTTCATTGTGTTCTTGTGTATGCTGAGTCACTATTTCTAATTCACATAATTACACATTTCAAGTTTGATTTTTATCATGTCCCTTGTATCTTGCATATCTGATCTTATGTCTTGTGAGTCCAGTCTTATATCAACGTGGCTCTTCCATGATATCTTCTCCTTTTTTCTTTTTTCTTTCCTCTTTCTTAATAGCTTGAAATCCTCTTCTTTGATAGATATATTCCATCCCAGAGTCTAGTATATTATTTCAGCCAATATCTTTTGAATTTATTTTCAACCATTCATACTCTTGAGTATTTATTCCAAATCTTCTAATTGGCCTCCCAAATTACTGGGTGGTTCTATGACAATGATAAACCCTTCAACTCCTGCCATAATAGCGATAAGAGTGGAATAAACAATCACGCCACAATCAAATCCAAAGGTCAGAAAGTCCAAAGTCCTAGTTTAGTAAATGAAGCTCTCTTTCAGCTTCCCTCACTGCCTTCTTTCCAGCAGATACTTATTTCACTCAGTCTCCCATTTCTTTCAAAACAAAGTCAGTTATCCAAATGGGCCAATTGTAGCATTTACTCAGTACGTAATAATCCAAAATATTCCCCAGCTTCTTAAAAATCTGATCCGTAGTTTGTCTCTTATTCTAGTCTCACAATTTTTGTGATTAAGAGAGACATTAAGTAAATTTTGCCCCATTTTACAACCTTTCTTGCCCTAGTTGTTAAGTAAAATCACCCCAGTTGATAAGTTAATAACCCGGTTGTGAAGTGAATCTGGCTTCCCCATTGACTTTGCTTGTCAGAAATATGAACCAGTTTTCAAGCATCTGAATGTTGATCACGAGGCCATGGGGATGCTGCTGCAAACGTCATAACTGTGAAAAGCAGTCAGAAGTCAGAGTCTTCAGTGCCGTTGTAACTTTGAAAGGTCACTAAATGAACTGTTGTAAGTCAAGGACTACTTGTATTTCATCTAATGCGGTCCATGATCACAGCATGTCATCTAATGCAGGGGTCTCCAACTTGTGCAACTTTTAAGCCTGGCTTTGCTGGCTGGTGAATTCTGGGAGTTGAAGTCCTCCAGGCTTAAAGTTGCCAAGGTTGGAGACCCTTGATCTAATGTATCCTTTCATGCAACACCATATTTACTGAAGGCAACGTCTTTCTCTCCCTAGGGTTGGATTTTCTCTCTTTAATCCCAGTCGATACACAGGTAAGTAGCTGCTGTGCTGTGTTGTAGCTGTGCCAATTAAACCACACGGCTCCCGCGATTTCTCGGTTATCCAGGCATGTTAATTTAAAGATAGAATATCTCAGGCAAGGAGACAGGTTGTTTAATTTATTGGATTCCTTTACCTGCCCATCTCCAAAAGCATCTCTGGGCGGCACCCCCATCGTAAAACGTTAAGGACAAAAAGAATGAAAACAATACAGAATAAATAGATGTGGCCATTTGAGTAGATTCCCCGTTTTTCTGGAGCTTTCATCAGCTTTCGATAGCATCAGTCATGGTATCCCTCTGGGTTGAGCGTGGGAAGTACTGTGATGGTTCTTCCATCATGGCCAGTCCCAATCAATATTGATGGGGGAGAAGAGGAGAAATCAAGCGTTTTAAGATACCAATGGCCCTTGCCGATAGTCTCTCTCCTCCTCTCTAATATCTACACCAGGGGTGTTCATCCTTGGCTACTTTAGGACTTGTGGACTTCAGTCTCACTGGGGAATTCTGGGAGTTGAAGTCCACCGGTCTTAAAATGGCCAAGGTTGGACATCTCTGGTGTACAAAAAGCCACTGGGAGAGAAAGTTCATTGCAGGGTTGAGGGATCACTACAACAATGATCCTCACAAGAGTTAGAATTCTTTATCGGCACAGTGTGATTAGATACACAAGAAATTTGTCTCCGGTATATAAGCTCTCAGTGTTTTTTAGGAAAGTAAATGAAAATGGCATAGACATAATTATTGGAACTCCAAGCCTGACAGTTTGTATCCTAGTCTTTTGGGGACAATAACTGCAATTGGGCATTTTCTGCAATTCTGACTAAGGAATTCTGCAGTTCTCAACTGGCAATTCGTTCCGCTGTCCTTGAGCAAACTGCTTCAGTTGTCTGGATGGTCCCTTCACTTAACTGGGAGAGAGTCAGCTCTCTCCATAGAACCCTAAAATCCAATTCTTCTCCAAAATCGCTTTATTTCTAAGCGATACCGATAATTGACCTCCGTGCCGATTTTGTTTCATTGTTGTTGGGATATTTTTCAGTCATCGGGACTAGTGCAATTGCTTTAGAGGGGACCATTCTTGAAGAACTCTCAGAAGCTAACAGCTGGTCCAGAATGCAGCAGTATTTGTAGTCTTTCTATTAGACAAGCTGTGGTGGCTCTTGGTAGACTTCTGGATGTAATTCAAGGCGCTAAACGTCACCTATGGAGCCCCACTTTGTTTCTCAAAGGGCAAACCTTCATTTTGTCGTCCCACGAGCTGTGACGACGTTGGTATCTATTAAGCAATGCCACCTTATCAGAGTCCAGAGTGCCTTTTCTGTCACAGCAGTGGCAGCAGCAGCCCCCTGAAGATTTGAACACACACACACACACACACACACACACACACACACACACACACACCGCCTCCCACCCCAGCCAAGCCTGTCTATCTTCAACCAAGCCTCCAAGCCCTGACTCTTTTTCTTAGGCTTAGGCAGGCTTTGGGATTGGTTTTATGCACTTCTATGTCTGTTCTCCTGGCCCTTTAAAACAAAAAACCCTTTGGGTTTTTACTGTGTTTGCATCACGCTCTTGTTTTCGTTTGCTATCTGGGATCAGGAATTATCTAAAGTCTTAGTTAGAGGGGAAAGTGTCAGAGTGCGCACAGCTTTACGACTAGTGAGACAACCCAGGAACAATAATAGCAAACAGAGGTTTGTAATAAATAGTGGTTCTATCTATAAAAGAATATATACTGTATACATACATGTACTATAAGCAGAGGTCAAACCAGCAGCAATTACAGCAGGGAAGGAACACACAGCTAGAGAGATGCCCTAACAGGGCCTCTTCTTATTATACAGGCTCTTAAAGGGATAGCAGCCAAAAACCTTGCTGACTTATTCCCATCACTGCATCAGTGCATCATTGGGGCAGCTGGTCAGCTCTTAAACCACTACCCTGTCAGAAAGGTTCCATAATGAAAGTGTCTCTCCTCTTTAGGGTTATAGACACAGGAGCCTGTTAGCATGATTATTGTTACCTTTATTGTCAGAGTACAACACGTGTACAATGAAATTGGCTAACAGCGTAGATGTGGTGTTTTATGACTGCTTCTCTTGGACTCAATAAGGATGTCTTTTGTCCATCTAGACAAGTGTCCCAGAGGTGCTTTTCCAAAAGGCAGTTGGAGTTTCTTGGGTTTTTTTTTACCCCCTTGAAAGCATTTCGCTTCTCCTCCAAGAAGCTTCTTCCGTTCTTGGCTGAGAAGTGAAAAGTTTCCAAGAAACAACAGTCTTTTGGAAAAGCACGGATGATTGAGAGTCTGCGTAGACAGTCCAGAGCTGCGTTTGTTAACCTTGGCAACTATAAAATGTGTGGACTTCCAAACTCCCAGAATTCCCCAGCCAGGGAATTCTGGGGAGTCGGAAAGTCCACACATCGTTTAGTTGAGAAACACTCCCTTAGCAGAAGGGTGGTGCAATTGGCCACCTGTGGCTCGGATGCGCATGCTGTTCTCCCCGCTTGTATCTAGTCTCTCTTCCTTACCTTCATCATTGTTTGTTTCAAGCAGTACTGTGCTCCTATGTTTTTGGATAGTCTCACCTCGTCCTTGCCAGCAAACACCACCACCTCTGGCAACATCCTCACCTCAGCCAGCCCCCTCGACAGCAGCAGCAGCACTCGCGTTAGCTCTTCGGGCCGGAGCGAGGCGGCCGTGCTCAGCAGCAACAGCGTGAGCAACATTCCGGATATCATCTCCCTGGACTAAAAAAAAAGCTGATGAAAAGCTGGACTGCCTTCTTCGCAGCTTGGAACTTTTTATTTTAAAATATTTATTGGGAGAAGACAAGCAAAGCAAACAAGAAGCTTTGGATTCCACAACTGTTTACGTGCAGATTAACAGTGGAAGAAAACTGACTGGAATTATTTTATTTTTTTTTGTTTTCATCTTGGATGTTTCTCTTTCTTTCTCACTCTCTGTGTCTCTCTCTTTGTCTCTGTCTCTTTCTTTCACTCTCTCTCTTCCTCCCTCCCTCCCTCCATTTTGGGAGAAATATTTTCCAACAAGCCAGCCTTTCAACTTTATGGTGGTGAAACTGACGCAGTTTTACTCTGGATTCGAAGGATGAATGTGCTAATTATAACTTTGGCTTAGATCTAGCAATAATGTAAAAAAAAAAAAAGCAGTGTTTTAAAATGAATTTAATTACTCGTGTGACAAAAACCTGCCTTATCCCAGAACTTAAGGACAAGAGGAAGGAGTTTAAATTTTGAGGAATTCTTGACCTTTTGCTGGGACCTGGAAGAAATCCTTTAACGGAGAGGATGCAACTCTGCAAACTTAACAGTTGTATAAATTGTTTGCCTCTTCCCTTCCTCTTCCGTGAGATCACAATCCCTCTCGTAAATATGAATTGGTGTTTCTATTTAGGAGTCTGCTCTCCTGAAACTGCTCAGTTACATGTGCAAAAAAACAAACACCCCAAGCCTGTGAGAACTGGGGGGGAAAGTATGCTATGCAAAATCTGTTTCATGCATCTAATCTGTGTTTGTAAAGATGTGAATATGATATTCAGCGGTTAATGTTTAGGATGGGTCGCCTGTTCTCATTAAGAGGAAGGAAAGGGGCGAGGCAGAGATCGCTGCTTCAAATCTTGCAAAATAGCCCGTGCTTCAGGCCTCTGGATGGTTCCTCGGCGTCCTTTTTTTTATCTGCACAAGGATCAGGACATTGAACCACAGTTCACATCACGCTGATCATTGCTACTAGGAAGATTGGCCCTCAGTTGTCTTAAAGAATTGTTTTGTGAGTGTAGCTAAATTAATGAGAAAGGATTGTTACGCTACAAACTTCCATGTTAGAAGGGGGCGGGGTGTGACTCAGTGAAAGAAGCAAATGGATGCTTTAAGCCAGGGGTTCCCTAACTGTGGGCCATGGCCCACTACCGGGCCGCATGAGTGGTCGGCCTATGTGCCTGCCTCCGTACACACACATAGAGCCGCCCCTGCGCACTCATGGGAACGTCGCCATAGGCGCTCACGGCCTCACTCAAGTGCCACGAACATTGTGGGCACACATGCGCTCTTCCCCCACCCACAAAATGACCCCCTTTCCCTCCCCGGCTCCAGGCCGCCAACCCAGAAAGTTTGGGGAACTCTGCTTTAAGCCTCACGAGTAGGGTTTTGTTCTGTTTGTTATTGTGTGTGTGTGTGGCCGAAATGAAATTGCTGAAACTATCCCAGGAAGAGTCCTGCTCAACAGTATCATCCTTGGAGGATAATTTCCAAGTATTTCATAAAGAAGCAATTTCACTGATACCATTCTTATTTCCTCCCCTCCCCCCAAATCTGTGATACTGGGGAATCTTCCAAATAGGTGCCCTCGTGTAAAGTGCTTTCCCACGGTCAGGTTTTGTACCCGAGACCCCTGGAGTGCAAGCTTGTTTCATCAGCTACGGCATTAAAAAAGAACCTCTCCGAAGGAGAAGCAGCCACTAACCTAGATTGGAGTGCCCAAATCTTGGCCATTTCTAAAACCCGTGGACTTTTCAACTCCCAGAATGGAATTCTGGGAGATGAAGTCCACAGGTTTTCAAAACCCCTGACGTAGATCAATAAAGAAAAAAACCCAAGAAAAAAAAATAGCAGCCCCTTCATGCCTTAGAGGTCCTGCAAACCTTTTAATGAAACTTCCCGTAACGTTAATATGCATTTTCAGCCAGAGTAGATGAGATTAGAAAAGCTCCAAGATTTCCTTCCTATTTTTCTCCCTACCGTTTGCGTAAAGGTCTCAGAAGTTCTCTTCCCTGCTCTCCCTTTTAACTTCCTTCCTTTTCTTTCTCTTTTATCCAACTGGTGTTCCTAAATTGCAGAGGCATTGCCGGATCAATCTTTTGCTCTCCTAACCAAGTCTTAATATTTATAGAGTTTATCTGGGCCATTTTGACGCCTGAAGCATCCTGCAGGCAACCATTTCCCTTTGGATGTCCTACCCTGAACGACACTGGTTTTGTTATGGTTAACGACCGCGGAAATCAATTTTTAGCTAGCGTTTCATCGATCTCCACGCGACTGCTGGGTTTTTTTTTTTTTTGTATTGATTAAAAGTAATCAATTCTTCTCTCTTTGGTTCAAGAAAAATAATGCTGTTTGCTACTACTTTTGAGATTTTCTCTTCAGTGCTGTTCGAAAGGACTATTTTTTTTTTCTTCCTGTAGTTAATTTTCCTCTTGTTGTGCTGTAAATTCTAAAGGTTCCCGGAGAGATTCACTAAAACTCAGGGGACGTCTCTTGAAAAATTCCTCTTTGTTCCAGAGCTCAATTTCAGGCTTCTGACTCAGTCAAAAGAAGTTTAAGCCATACTGTTTTTATTAAGCGATGCAATTAAGCACATGGAAGGTGGTAGTGGTTGTTTTTTTTAGAAAAAATAATAATAATAATGCCACGCTGGATTGTTTCTGCAAACTTTTCTCCAACCTTTAGAAGCAGCATTTCGTGTGCTAAGCAAGAGACGCTACGTACCGGAGGCGGCATAAAAGCCACTGAATCTGCATAAACTGAACTTGATATGTAATGCTGTCTCAGAAATCCTTGCCGTTAAAAAAACAAACAAACAAAAAAACACCATCGAGCGGAACCGGTCTTGTTTCCAGAGAAAATAAAAACCCGACTAGATCATTCTATTCAACAACACACTTTTTATTTCTCGTTATGTGAATGTGACATAATTGCTAGAGGCTGGTTTTGTGTCTTCATTTCGGTTTGTCCGGTTTCTCGTGTCTTCCTTTTTTTGCTTTTGGTGAAGCAATCCCGATTCCATTGCGGAGATTAGTCGGGTATTGTCGTAAGATGCTCCTCGCCCGCGTGAGGAAGCTGTTACAATTTGTCCAGGAAGTTGTCTAGGGGTGGGATGCCTTCCTTCAAGCCTTTGCGTTTACGTGTTTCGGCCACCACTTGGAAAGGGCGTGAATTGGCATCGTAAGGATCCCCGGGCAAGATCTGCCAGTGATCGAAGACACACTGCGGGAAAGCCTGGCCCCCGGTGTTGGATCTCAGATCAGCTGTGAAACCTGTCGGGGGGGGGGGGGGGGGAGAGAAGACGACTTTTGTACCACCGTCCCACACTGCAGAAAGGCTGCTGTGGCCTTAGGGGGCGCTTTACAAGTAATCCTTGACGCAATATGACTCTGACCCCAAATTCTGTTGCTAAGCAAGACAGTGCTGAGTTTTGGCCCATTTTTTACAACCTTTCTTGCCAGAAGTGAATCACTGCAGTGGTTACGTTAGTTGACCAGGTTGTTGTTAAGTGAATCTGGCTTCCCCATTGAGTCTGCTTGTCAGAAGGTGGACCCCATGACCCCGGGACACTTCTACCCTTCTAAATCCATGCCAATTGCCATTTAACTCATCTTTTCATAGACTATCATTTTCCCTTTTCACAAAATGCAGAACTACAGCCATCCCTATTCTGCATCCTCCAAAGAGAAAATTGTCTGGCATCTGGACAACTCGTGGTTTCAGCACAGCGTCGGCCATCCCGATTATTTGATACTGGAGGCATGGAAGAACTGAACTGTTCTTTCAAATATGCAATTAAGCTGTATACCCAGAACCCGCCTGTATGTAACTGCCCTTGTCAGGTGTAAGCAACTAGATTGTTGGGAAATATACTAAAAACTGTAATAATTAGCCGATTGCATACGGCTACTGCACAGGTAGTCCTGATCTCTTAAATAGATTTATCCAGGGCTACTTGCCACTCAGATTCAAAGTTTTGACACCTATTCCGCCCACCCCTGGGTCATCTGATCACGTTTTGGGTGCTTTGCCATCAGCCTCCATTTATGGCTATTTGCAGGATCACATAGTTACAGGACCATAAATTGCCAGAAGGTGGAGGTTTGCCAGAAATTGGCATTTACATCCGGTTTCTAACAAAATGCCAGTTGTAGGTAACTGATTCATTTAATGACCATAGCAATTCACTCACTGACCACTGCAAATAAAAGTAAAATCAGTCAAGGTCATGTTATTACAAATTACGGCTGTAATTCTGGGTTCAATTATACCAATAGTCCCAAAGGTGCTTTTTCAGGAGGCAACTGGACTTCTTATTTTTACTTTAAAGACGTTTTGCTTCTCATCCAAGAAGTGTCTTCAGCTCTGACTGGATACTGGGGAATGGAAGGATTTACATCCCTTGCAGACAGCTGGTCATTTGCATCCTTTTAACAGAGTCATTGAGGCCACCTGTGGAGGTTTTATCCGTGTCCTCGGGGTCACCTGAGTGGTGCAAATAGGTATAGAACCTTCTTGGCTGCAGGATGAGAAGCGAAACATCTTCAAAGAAAAAAAAAATCCAGTTGCCTCCTGAAAAAGCACCTTTGGGACCTGGATGATTGAGAATCTCGACAGACATTTAATTATACCAATAGCCCTCAGCCTTATATACCACTCCACAGTGCTTTACAGCAGTCTTTGGGGGGTTTATGGTCATAAGCTGAGGACTATCTTTAAGAATTGACTGCAGTGGCTTTAGGGAGATTCTGGGCCCACAGAGGCAAGCTGGCTAATAGGTTTAAGAAAGATCTCTTACCAAAAGACTCGTTCACCGGAAGATACGCTTTGACCACAAACATCGGAGTCCCGGCTACCTGAGACTCCTCAAAAACATGGCCACGTTTCCGGTTCAGCACACCGTAGATGCCCCCAACGACCTGTTCTGGGCACTAGGGTAAAAAAAAACACACATTTTTTTAAGCATTTCTTGCTGACTGGCTGGAAGGACCAGTCTGTAGCGTCTCACAATTCTTAATAGAGATTAACAGAATTCATGCAACAAGAGTAAATCTTGGACTGCGATGTTCGTCTGTGTTACTGCAATTAATAAAACAAGTTTTTGCATAGTAAAGGTGTTGCCACCTTTATGTGTATATGTATATGTGGCAACACCTTTACTATATGTAAAGTAAAGGTGTTGCCACCTTTTATGGAATAAGCTAGGTTTCTGCATACATTTAGGAAAGCAAAGCGTTTGAAGAACCGCTGGTGTTTCTCTTGAAATGATGGACTGAAATTAGACTTGCATATTCTAAAATCTTCCCGCCAGTCGGAGAATCTTTTAGCTTGCTAAAAACCCTCTCTTTTAAGCCACTGGGAGTATCTTGATGAAGGGCTAGAAATAGCTGATTAGTGGAAAGTCTCATGCTCCAAATTTTACATTTTTACATTGATTTGATTTGTCAATCGCTTACAAGATCCAGGTATAAGAATAAATATAGTTTTGAATACATGAGATAGATAACTTATCAGAAAAATAAAAAAACAATAGGACAGGGACGATAGGCACGATTGGTGCGCTTATGCACGCTCCCTAGTTTTATCAGGCAACTGATACTCAGAGGATCTGTGCACATCTTTTTACACCACTGAGAAATCACAGTGTTTCTTCAAGGTGGGTTTTACCCATAGCAGCACCTGGTGGCAAAATAAGGAAATGGCTTGGGGGTCCAGAGCGAAAAATTTAGAACGCAACTTATGTAGCAGCCATTTTAATTGCATATTTTGCATAGGGTTTTATTATACCGCTCTTTCCACGCTCCCTAAAAACAGCTTAGCTTGAACTACA
>NW_020769310.1:0-20661 GCF_900518735.1 Pseudonaja textilis | reverse complement strand
GATTGACCGTCATGACGTCAAACCTGTCACAGGACCATGGAAATACCAGCCTTGGCTGGCTCTTCTGAATGCCAACAAGGATCATCAGCTCCTTATCCCAAGTTGACCCGGGGTTGTACCTGAATCTCAACAAGATAGATGGGCTCCATCAGACGAGGCTGGGCAGTCAAGGCAGAAGCATATAAGACCCTCCTGGCAGTCGGGATGATTTGTCCTCCCCCACGGTGGATGGCATCAGCATGGAGAGTCACATCTTGAATGTCAAAACGGACCCCTCTCATGTTCTCTTCACACAAAACGCCCTGCGTAGAGAAAGAAGACCGAAGTGCTAAGGACGCCTTTCCTGGGTGAACAACAGAAGCGGGAGGACCTTTTACAAGGATGGTTAAATCGCAGCCTTGCAAACAATCATTAACAATTGCAGCTCAAGGCAACCAGCACAGTAATCAAAGTGAAGCCCTCAAGCGAGATATATGTCCGTGTTTCCCCGAAAACAAGACCAGGTCTCATATTAATTTTTGCTCCAAAAGACTCATTAGGGCTTATTTTCTGGTTAGGTCTTACTTTCAGAGAAATACAGCACTAAATGTGTCCACCTAGCTGATGTTAACTGGGGCTTATTTTGGGGGTAGGGTTTATATTACAGGCATCCTGAAAAATCATGCTAGGGGTTACTTTCCAGTTGGGTTTTAATTTCTGGTGAAACACAGTAGGAAATTTGCTGTATTCCAATGACGATTTGTGGAAATTTAAGGACCGTATGCAGTGAGACTAATTATTCAAGATACGGGTAGTCCTGGGCTTATGACCACAATTAAACTCAAAATTTCCATTGCTAAGTGAGACAGTTAATTTTTGCCCCTTTTTATGACCTTTCTTGCCATATTTGTTAAGTGAATCACTGCCATTGTTAAGTTAGTAACCCGGCTGTTAAGCGCATCTGGCTTCCCCATTGACTTGGTTTGTCAGAAGGTTGCAAGGGGATCACATGACCCTGGGGACACTGCAACCGCCATAAATATCAGCCAGTTGCCAAACTTCTGAATTTTGATCACATGATCACACGGATGCTACAACGGTTGTGTGAAAAACAATCCTAAGTCCCTTTTTTTCCAGGGCCACGGTAACTTTGAATGGTCACTAAACAAATGGCTGTAAGCGGAGGACCACCTGTATGGTCTTAAGAGAAAATACCGCAGCAGGCCTACCTCCTTAGTGGCCCATTGGAACCCAGCCACGACGCTGTCTTTGATTTCATTGAGATACTGGACGCCCTTGGTGACGTCAACCAAAATATTGGGCCCCGTCCCGTCGGGTCCAAAGCACCAGATCTTCCGTGCTTCAGAAACGTCCCACTCGTACTTCTCAGCCAGGTAGCGAGCTCGCTGCTTCAGCTCTTGGCGGGAACTAACGTCTCCTTTGTCTATATCTTCGGCCAATCCGTCCGGGAAAGGGCGGGCTTTCATATAAAGCCTGTTATGCTTGTTAGGCGATTTGGATAAGCACAGCTGGTTAGACTCTTCACAGACAGTCTCCCGGTAAGATACTACTGGGTCGGATTTCTGCAAGTAAAGAAATCCAGTTCAATTTATAAAGGAGAATAGCTGTAGCTCAGGGTTGAAATGTGGAGTCCTTGGTGCTCTCTGTTTACTTGCCGACGTTTCATTACCAAAGTAACATCATCCGTGCTAGAGAAGAATGGGATTTGCTCTTTCATCTACATATAACAATAATCTATTCCTAATCAATGAACTATCAAGGTGAAAGCAACACTCATCGCAAGCCACTTGTATACAAACAGACGGCAAACACCAGTCCCTTCTAGGACTGGTGAAGTTACCTAGTTTGGGCCATGAAACATCTGCCAGAAAGCCACCCAGCCTCAGACAGCACCTCCTACCCAACAGTCCTCCTCCTGCTAGCACTGATGATGTTACCTCATTTGGGTAATGAAACGTCTGAAAGAAAACAACCAAAACTCTAACATCAAGGATCCAATTTCAACTTGCCTGTCAGCCTACACCCCATTTTGCAAACACAACCTTTTTCTTTAGAAAATGGAAGAACATTACATCCAGGTTTCCCACTCACATTAACCAGGATCTCTTAGAAGGCAACATTAAAGGGAGGGCCAACTTCGATAAATTGGGTTTGTAAAAATACAGAGAAGATAGGCAGCTTCGGCAGGAAGGAAATGATTTCGCGGACTGCAGGATTGCAAGATATCCCATCGGGTTAAATATCTAAGATAAAATTATGCTTTAGATTTGCTTCTGAGAAATGCAGAGCCAAATCCTCAATGATTTTGATCAAAAATGTGTGTGCTTTTACTCCCTAACTGGCTAATACATGATCATTCTTTTCTAACCTTACATTACATGAAACATGAATAACCGAGGTACTGTTCTGACCTCGCCGAAGTTTCTGAAAGCAAACACAGATCACGGCTTTATTCCACAAATAACCCTCTTTGGAGATAACAGATGGCTTGCAGCCAATTAGTCCAATAAAATCAGAGTCTCTGATCATCGCACTAACTCCTTCAAACTTTTTTTGCCCTCTGCAAAGGCAAAAACCGTTTGCAACCAAGCTTATATTCCCTAGAGGGAGGGGCCATTACACTGCCTCCTATGCAGCTTCCGCTGTCCCTTCCTCCGAATCCTCGCTCTCCTCCACCGTCTGCACCTGCTGCCGGCTAACCACAACAGGTACCTATGAAGGAGAGTGGTTGTAGTTCAGGGTTGAAATTGAGGGATCCTCGGTACTCTTTGAGCTTGGTGGTTTTCTTGCAGACGTTTCGTTACCCAAACTAGGTTACTGGACTAGCACCATGATGTTACCTAGTTTGGGAAATGAAATATCTGCAAGAAAACCACCAAGCTCTATACTCAACTCCCTCAATAACAGAGGCCAACAGAAGTCAACATTTATTGTGTCTACAGCCATTTACCTCCCCCTAGTCTGTATCAAACAGGGACGTGGTGGCTCAGAGGCTGAGCTTGTCGATCAGAAAGGTCGGCAGTTTGGCGGTTTGAATCCCTAGCGCCGGGTAACGGAGTGAGCTCCCGTTACTTGTCCCAGCTTCTGCCAACCTAGCAGTTCGAAAGCATGTAAAAATGCAAGTAGAAAAATAGGGACCTCTTTGGTGGGAAGGGAACAGCGTTCCGTGCGTCTTCAGGTGTTTAGTCATGTCGGCCACATGACCACAGAGACGTCTTTAGATAGCGCTGGCTCTTCGGCTTTGTAACGGAGATGAGCAGAGCCCCCTAGAGCCGGAAACGACTGGCAGGTATGTGCAAGGGGAAACATTTACATTTTAGTCTGCATCAAAGGGGCAATCCCAACAAGGGAGCTGAATCCCTATTGGAACCAGAACGGGACAACTCACTGCAGCCAATTTGCTACGGCCATCTCACAGCAGACAATTCCATGTGGGATAACTCCGTGCGATAAATGTTCTCTGCCATTATTTACCATTTTGACAATTGTCAGTGGAAATAATGTCAAAAGAACAGTGGCAGGAAACATTCATTGCGTTGAGTTCTCCTGCATGGAATTGCTCACAGAGAGTTGAACATGGCGAGGTGGCCGCAGTGAGTTGTCCTACACCCATCCAGAATGGCTGCTGGTCTTCAGTGCTCGGTGCAGAGTCCTTGACTTCCCTTTGGAGGTCAGCCCACTGACTAAGAACCCCTAATGTTGTCCATTAACACAACTCTGCATAATTCTGTCAACCTTTATGGACAGCTCTGCACTTTACTTTGTTTACTATCTCTGGGTTCATCCTTAACTTTCACTTATATTGACCTTTTGTTGAGGCAGAACCAAAACCCACGTATCAATCTAATTTTAACTTTTGAACTTCAACTTTATCTTGAGGTTTTTCAAAGAGAATGTACAGCCATTTGTTCAGGAGGATACAGGCCCTCCTGGGCAGGGAGTTGGACTAGAGGACCTCTAAGGTCCCTTCCAAGTCTGTTATTAAAAAAAAAAAAAGACTCTGAACCTTATTTCTTGTTTTTTTTTTTAAAAAAAAGGTTACTGTCAAATTTATCCTGCAGCCAAATGTTGTCATTCAGTTGGTGGAATTGGATACCTTAATTGGAATGCAGGCATGGTCTTCCTCCAGATCTTTCAGGCAGATTTCCAAGTGCAGCTCTCCAGCCCCCGCAATGATGTGTTCCCCAGATTCCTCAATAATGCACTAGGGAACAGGAAAGGCTTGTGTGATAGGGATCCATTCTGGTTTCAGGATAAAAGAAAATTCTGGAAGCGTTTATAAATCTGGTAGTTCACAACCAAGCAATATCGTAAGTTTTTGCAAATCATGTTTTGGAGGATTTTAAGGTCAGAAATTATCATGAGATGAAATGCCTAGATTCTCCGTGTGTTTTCATCCCTGAATTCATACAATACAGGTATTCCTCGACTTACGACCACGACGGAGTCTACCATTTCCATTGCTAAGCGGGACAGTGGTTAAGTGAACTTTACTGTGCATGTCCCCAGGCAGATGGAATGTTTTAATTCTCTCCCTTCTCTATCATTGAGGGCCTCTCCTTTGTAGATTCTCTTAAAACACATTTTGGATACAAAGGGGAAGTCAAGCAATTGAGGTTCCTTCTTCCTAACACTATAAAAATTTCCCTTTTACAAAATTGCAATCCTTTAACTTGGGGTCAAGTCGGGGAGGCAAATGGATTTAGCTCAGCATTCCCTTCCTGACCACGCCGAGTTCACAGCCGATATTTTGTCTTGGCCCCCTGTGCGGGAGAAGCATCTGCTGCTATCTAGGACTGAACTCTCAACCTTCCGAGTGGACGGCAGGCGTTTTCACACTAGACCACCGCTCCACTCTCCTCCTTCCTAACACTATCGCACGTGAACGAGAGAGAGAAAGAGAGGAAAACTGTTAAGGAAGATATATTGCTCTGTTATTTCCAGTTTTTTTTCCTAAATTCTTCAGAACGTTAAGAGCTCCGGTGAAGCAGTGGCTAGAATGCGGCATTGCAGGTAAACTCTGCCCCACATCCTGGAGTTTTGATCCTGACCAGCTCAAGGCTGACCCGGCCTTCCAAGGTCAGTAAACGAGGACCCAGATTGTGTGGGACAAGATGCAAATAATGCTTTGACATTGTAAACCACTCAAGAGACTGCTGTATGGGGCAGTACATAAGCCCAAATGCTACTGCTATAGACACAGGTAGTCTTCCACTTAACGATTGCTATGGAGCTTGCCCATCACAGTCGTAAGTTGTAACTGTTATAAAACAGGTCAGCCGTGTGACTGACCGTATTTTATTACCATTTTTTTGCAAGCAGTTTTAAGCAAATGGTTCATGATGTTTTGCTGAAAACCAGAAGTAAATGCTATTTTGGAGGGGGCAAAACTATTGTGAAACACATTCATGTGACTGGGATGCTACAAATGGCTGTAAATGCAGCCAGTTGACAAGCACCTGACATGCAATCCTTTGAAACCTGGACACATGAGTGATCGGTTGTAAGTCAAGGATTACTAGTACTTCCACGTTTATGGTTTCCCTCCTTTCCTTTCCTTTCCTTCCTCTTTCTGCCTCTCTCTCCTTCCTTCCCTCATTTTTCCTTCCTTTCCCTTTCATTTCTTTCCTTTTCCTCCCTTCCTTGCTTTTCTTTCTTTCCTTCTTTCCTTTCTTTCTTTCTTTCCTTCCTGTCTCTCTCCTTCCTTCCCTCATTTTTCCTTCCTTTCTTTCCCTTTCTCACTTTCATTTCTTTCTTTCTTTCCTTTTCCTTCCTTCCTTGCTTTTCTTTCTTTCCTTTCTTCCCTCATTTTTCCTTCTTCTTTCCCTTTCATTTCTTTCCTTCTTTCCTTTTCCTTCCTTCCTTCCTTCCTTCCTTCCTTCCTTCCTTCCTTCCTTTCTTCCCCACTAACATTAATATCACAAATTATAATCTATCAATCCAAAGAATAGCTGGCTGTGTTTCGGATGTGACAGGCTTCACGTTTTCGGATGGTTCTATTATTTTTGTCTACATATTTTAAGGCTTGGAGAAGTTGAATGAGATTTTTCGCTAGTCAACGACTGATTGCATTGAGCAGCATACTTGCAAATGCAATTAGGCCCAAAAAAATTCAGATGAACTCTTTTTCCTTTTTTAAATAAACTTACACTGAAAACCGTTTCCTCCAAGGGACACTGCACAGCTAACACTCACCTGTACCATAGGGTCAGACTTGGCAAGACGCTTTAGGCCCTCTACCAGCTTTGGTAGGTCGGCAGGGTTTTTGGCTTCAACCGCAACGCGCACAACTGGGCTAACACTAAACTTCATCACTCTCATGTTGTGGGCGTGTTCGAAGGTGGTAATGGTGCCCGTCTTCACCAAAAACTGATCGACACCAACCAGGCCAACAATGTTGCCACAAGGGACATCCTCTATGGGCTCAACGTAACGACCCATCATCAAAATGGTTCTACAAAGACAGAGGATGGGTAACAAGACCCAATTTTTCTTTTTTTAAAACCAAACCTTTTTCAAAGAATGTATTCTCTATCACTACCATTTTTTATTCTTTTTTTTTTTTAATCACACGATGAAATTTCAACTGGAGGTGCCTAAAAAACTGGCACAGGGAAAGCGTCTCCTGGGAAAAAAAATATTTTTTTATTCAAAAAAACCCTCCCTTTCCTTGTCCCAAAGGTGCATTTTCAAGAGGCAACTGGATTTTCTTTATTTTTTCTTGAAGAGGTTTCGCTTCTCATCCAAGAAGCTTCTTCAGTTCTGACTGAATCCTTCCATTCTTCACCATTCCGTCAGAACTGAAGAAGCTTCTTGGATGAGAAGCGAAACCTCTTCAAGAAAAAATAAAGAAAATCCAGTTGCCTCTTGAAAATGCACCTTTGGGACAACCACGGCCTGGATGATTGAGAATCTCCGCAGACGCTTCTCCATTTTCTACACCCCCTAAATTGGGGAGTGTTAAGAGTTAAAAATTGTCACACAAGCAGGAGAAGGAGTGTTGCCCTCCCGTCACTCTGGTGATGTTTCTATGCTCAAGCACATCCCTGTCTTCATGCAGTGATCTAGCGGTGTCTCAGCTTCCTAAGAGATCTCCTGAACATAAATCAGCCACGGTGGCACAGTGATTAGGATGCAGTATTGCAGGCTGATTCTGCCCACTGCCAGCAGTTCGATCCTGACCGGCTCAAGGGTTGACTCAACCTTCCATCTTTCTGAGGTGGGTAAAATGAGGACCCAGATTGTGGGGGGCAAGAGGCTGACTGCAGGTTGCTTGGAGAGGCTGTAAAGCAGCGTGAAGCGATATATATATATAAGTCTTAAATGCTATTGCTATTCTTCTGCCCTATCGGAGCTGCCACAGAAAGCTTTAAGCACACCTATCTACCAGGGATGGTATATCTATTGTGACTGCTTATGCGACCCTTTTTGTTCTGCCAAACAGGACTCTGGGTTTTGTTAGCATGCACCCAATTTAGAAAAGGAGGGGGAACCTCATTAGCTACCTCTGAATAGGCTTCAAGTAGAGGTCTTCCTTCTTTCCCGGGGTATAGTTGGGCCCCATAATCCGCACCTTCTGGCCGGTGGAAACCATACCGGAGAAGACCCTCCCGAAGGCATAGAAGCGGCCTTTGTCCGATGTGGGCACCATTTTTGAGATGTACATCATCAGAGGCCCCTTTGGGTCACAGTTCTTAACACCTGCAGCAAAACAAAAAAAGAGCAAATTGTGAGGTCCAGGCAACCCCCTAGTTGAGTCAAAATTGGCTGCTGGACCTCCCAAGTGACATACAGGTAGTCCTCCACTGACAACCGTTTGCTTTGTGATCAAAGTTGCAATAGCCTTGAAAAAAGTGACTTGTGACCTAACCGTTAGTAGTTCAGATTCTTGTAGAGAGTTTAAACCTATACAGGCAGTTTTCAACTTACGACCACAATTGAGCCCAGAATTTATGTTGTTAAGTGAGACTTCTTAAGTGAGTTTTGCTCCGTTTTAAGACTTTTCTTGTCACATTTGGTAAGTGTATTACGGCAGGTGTTAAGTTAGCGGCATAGTTCATCAGTGAATTTGACTTCTCCATTGACGTTGGATTGGCAGATCCCGGGACACTGCAACTGTCATAAATATGAAGCAGTGGGCAAGCATCCAAATTTTGATGGTGTGACCATGGGGGATGTGCAACGGTCGTTAAGTGTGAAAAATGTTCCCCAGTCACTTTTTTCAGGGCAGGCATAACTTTAAAAGGTCACTAAACGAACTGTTGTAACTCGACGACTATCCGTGGATTGATTTGAACTGCCTGGACTCCTGATCTCCTGCACTTGACGTGAGATATGGGAAGAGTCCGAAAGGAGAGAGGGGCTTGGCTCTAGACTGCTGAAGGTCCCCACCCCCAAAGGCCTTACCCATGGCAGCTTCATCGTCAGGCGGCCCCTCGTACAGGAGCTCACAGCGGTACTTCTGAGCAGTGACAGGGGAGGGCAGGTGAATGGTGATCATCTGAAGCAAAGCCTCTCCGGCAGGTAACCAGCGACGCATGACGGCCTGGAAAACACGTATGGAGAAGCAGCCCTCAAGAGGTGCTACCTGAGCTCTGGATTGGTAACCTCGCTCTCCCTCGTTGAAAAGGCAACAAAAAACAACGGGCCGCCTCCCGTCCTTCCAAAATGCAGGGCAGTCCCGCCTAAGGCTCAGCGCGAAGCGGTGCGGCGTCCCTGGATCCAACCCCTCGGGACAAGGTCACGCCCAGCCTGGCTACATCCAGGCAGCACCTGCAATTCTCAGGGCACGCTGCTGCTTACCACTGTTGTGTTAAAAGGACACACATACACACGCCATTTCAAAAAACCTTGAGAAGCGGCTTTCCTTCTTTTTCTCGGTCTTCGGCGTCGAGCTTGATGTCCAGTTTTTCGATCAGCTTGGAGGTTTCTTCTTTCTTGAAGTTCATGATGGCATCGAAGACCTGGGCGGGGGGGAGGGGGGGAGAAATTAAATGTAATTGACTCTGTTAGTTAAGAAGAGATATCAAGAAAGATAAACCCACGTGAGAATTTAGCTCTTGGACTACGATATGGCATCCACTTATCTGGGAGTAAGGTCTACTGACTTTTTACTGGTCTCACTTCTAAGCTGGTAAGTATTTCATTGTATCACGTAAGTCAGGTTTCATCAAATATCAGTTGTGCTGACAATTTACAAAGGGTTCCTTCCTCATGAGGCAGTCCACCAGATTGTGTTCTCTCAGTAAGTTCTTTTGAAGGCGCTAGGCCCCTGATGGCGAACCTATTGCACGTGCACCACAGGTGGCACGCAGAGCCATTTGTGCCGGCACATGAGCTGCAGGCAAACCTCACTATGCATGCGCGTTCCTCACAGCTGATTTTTGACAGCTTTGAGGCCTTTTTCGGCCGCCCAAAGGCTTGAGGAAGACTTCTGCAGGCTTTGCAGGCTGAAAAACTAGCCCCATTTCGCACTTCCTGTTTTTCCGAAAACACCGGAAGTGATGAAACAGGGTTTGTTTTCGGCCTGCAAAGCTTACAGAAGCCTGCAGAAGTCTTCCTCGAGCCTTTGGGAGGCCAAAAGCAGCCTCAAACTGGCCCAAAATCAGCTGTGAGGTGCAGTGCAAGTAAGGGGGGAGGCAGGGAGCCCCAAAAGGTTAGCCACCACTGCTCTAGGCATTTGCAGGTTCATGAAATTGGGTCCTGCCATTATAAAAAAGTGGCCCATCCGCTCCTTCTTCATACTTTTCTGAAACATGTGAATGAAGGCAAAATATACGTCTCCCAGGATAAGGTTGCAGAATCCAATCTGAGTCGGCTTACTCTTTCAAACTTTCAGGCTCATGCTGGTACCCATCCTCGGGGAACTTCTCCCTTTCCAGAATATGTAAACTGGGCTCTTCTACCCATTGTATTTACATGGTTCTTGGTTGTGTGTAGTTTTTAGTTGTTAATTATGGCATTGAGGGTTGAATATTAAGTCATTAATTGTTGCCGCTTATGCCGCTGTGCCATTGGTTCTAAGTAGCTGGTAGGCTGACGGTAAATTAGCACTCCTAATGACTGACAAGGGGCCTGTTTCCCAGGCTTCAATCATTTCTCTGGCTATTTTTGTCCCTGCTTGACCAGCAATCATAATAATTGTGAAACTGAACGCACTGCAAGTTTTGACTTCAATTGAGCTCACTGCAACGTGAGGCTACCATTGAGTCCTCGTCTAACCGTTCATTCATGTTCTCACAATCTGTGGTTAGCTTCCTCCCTATCTCTCCTACACAGTCAGTCACAGGGACAACCCATACAGGATTGGTAGTCTCATCTTGCAATGATCAAGGACATGCATTCAATTTCGCAGCTGCTATTACTGTTGGCCTAGCAGGGACAAAAATAGCCAGAGAAATGAGTGCAGCTTGGGGAAATGGGCCTCTTGTCAATCAATAGGTGTGCTGATTTACCATCAACCTACTAATTACTTAGGAGTGGAGAGTTCGGCAGCACAAGGAAACAATTAACAACTTAATAGCCAGCCATTGACACCCTAATTAACAACTAAAAGCTATGCACAACTAGGCACCATATAAATACAACACATAAAACAGATAAAACAGATAAATACAACACATAAAACAGCACACATTTTCTGAAACCGACGACAACATTAATTTTAATCCAAGTACTATGGCTTCACTTGAGTGAGAAGGATAGAAATAAAATCAGGCTGCTTCACGTGAACTCAAAAGCAATTTTTTTCAAGGACAGCTGCATTAAAGCAGGAGAAGTCTGTCCACTAGGAATAAGACTCTTTCAAGCTGCAGCAGAAAGACGCTTCTAAGGATGCGGCCGCCAATTTATGAATACTCATGTGACGCTATTACATTCTTAGGTGCTTTGCCCATTAGACATCCTTGGAAATATGAATGTCGTAGGCGAAATGTATGAACGTCCAAGTGTGAAGTTTGAAAAGCAGATTAATTAGCATTCAATGTTATAACGGTGTTTTTGCTGAATCCCAGCATTACCTTAAAAATGGGATCCAGGATAAGTTGGCAGAAAGTACGTGGCAACTTCTTTCCATCAGGGCCAGCTGCGGATTTGCTGAATTTCCCTGTTGCTGGGTCAAAATACCTAAATGAAAAGTGTACCTGTTTTACATTCATGGGCTAAAGAAGAGAGGAAGAAACAGGTCTTGATGCTACCTCACCTGTACAAAATGGCTCATGCATCATTAATACCAACCAGTCCAACACTATAGGGCCACACATCATTCCACTCTACTTCCGTGTCCAAGCCACAAAGGAAACTGAAACTGAATATTGTTGTTATTGTTGTTCGTCTCACAGTCAGCCAAATGTTCAGTCTGGATTTGGCATTTTTGTCTACCTATCTTCCTATCGAGTCCTTTTCAAGGACTTGGAATGTGTGGATGTTTGATGTTAAAAGTATCATCGCCGGATGGAAGCAGACCCCAGTAAAGCTGCCTTTTGCAATTGACGGGTGGTGAATTTGTCAATGCCAATCAACAGTGTTGAAGTTGGTGCTCCAGTTGGTTCTGGGATTGGGCCCAAGGCGCCTATTGCCATTGGTATTACTCTTGTTTGCCTTTGCCACAGTCATTCTATTTCTATTTTCAGGTCTTTGTATTTTTTTTTTTTATCTTCTCCAGTTCTTTCTCTTCTCTTCTGCTATTCAGATAGTCCTTGATTGGCAAAAGTTCACTTAGTGACCATTTGAAGTTACAAGGCTGAAAAAAGTGACTTATGACCGTTTTTCTCACTTACAACCTGTGGTCACATGATGCAAGTTCAGACGTGTGGCAACTGACCCATGTTTATGACCGTTCCAGTTCCTCAGGGTCATGTGATTCCCCCTTTGCCACCTTCTGTCAAGCAAAGTCAATGGGACAGCCAGATTTACTCAACAACCGTGTTTACTTCCTTAACAACTGCGAAGATTTACTTAATGGCAGTGGCAAGGAAGGTTGTAAAACAGGGCAAAACTCACTTAACAAATGTTCCGCTTAGAAACATAATTTTTGGGCTCAATAATAAGTTGAAGACAACCTGTATTACCTCACCATGGGGCTACCGTAAGTAGCTTACAACAATACATATAAAAAAGTGCTTTATCACAGCCAGATAGATGCCATTTCTTTCCTGTTATGGCCTGTCAGCCACCGGCCTCTCCAAACAACCGAATCAGAGGAGGAGGTAGAAGTCAGGGTCAGCATCAAGGCAACCTGAGAGCTCCAAGGGGGGGGGGGAGGGAATGGAGCTGGAGGAGACAGACAGAGGCGGAGCCTGGGCTGTCCGTCAGCCCTCAGATGGAGAGTCAACAGCTCCCAGGTCTGGAGGTGGCTGATGAAGAAGAGGAAAAACAGCTGGGTCCAGTGCCTGACGCATTGATATGTAGAAGGCAGAGGAGAGGAGAGGAGTGGAAATCTATGGGCTGGTCCTTGGGACAGAAGAGCCACCGCTGCTAGCGAAGCCCCACCCTAGCTCTGGGGATAAAAGGCAGCGGGTGGAGATGAATACATGTGGCAGACAACTATTTATCTCCCAGCTGGATGGACTTATTTAGCCTGCATTGAGAGAGAAACTTTTTTTCGGGGCTGCCGGCACTTCTAATAAAGGAACCTTTTGAGTTCACTTCAGAGGGTTTATCACGTTTGGGGAGCTGGGTCAGAACACTTCCTGTATGATCTCGCTTTAACAAAAGGTGCAAGCGAAGGACGTCATTCTGCCAACCTGCATCCAAGGCCCTCCCTTCCCTGAAGTGCATCCCCTGAGACCGAAGATAAGGAGGCTACTGACTCACTTGTCTCCCCACAGCTTCTTCATCATGTCCTCCACTTTCTTGGCCCTGTCAGCTGCGGAGAGCTGGGCCTTTTCTCCTCTGGATGCAAACTTGGCCACGTACATCTCAGCAAACTGCTTCAAGGTGAACGCCCAACCGTGCAAGCCAGAGCCGAAGCCAACAGTACCGATGACGGGGTCAATCTGTAAGCAAAGGAAGGGATTCCGGCGTTTTAAAAGAACGGGGAGAAGGGGGTCCACTTGGGAGATCCAACCCCTCAATTAAAACTGATCTCCAAGCAAGCAGGAACCACAAAGCAACCCATTCAATCGCACCTAACCTGCAGCAGCCCCGATTGGTTAAACCCCCCCCCCCCCAAAAAAAGAGTGTTATAAATGTATCACCCAATGGATATTAATACAGGTAGTTCTTACAATCGTTCGTTTAATGGCCATTCAAAGTTACGACGACCCTAAAAATTGTGACTGATGACCGTTTTTCACAGTTACGACCTTTGCGGCATCCCCAGAGTCATGTGGTCAAATGCTTGGCAACCGGTTCATATTTATGACGGTTGCTATTTCTTGGGGTCCTGCGATCCTCTTTTGCGACCTTCTAACAAGCGAAGTCAACTGGGGAAGCCAGATTCACTTAACAACCGGGTTACTAACTAATCAACTGCAGTGATTCACTGAACCAACGGGGCAAGAAAGGTCATAAAATGGGCCAAAATTAACAAATGTCTCACTTAACAACAGAAATTGTGTCCGTAAGGTCGAGGACTACCTGTAATGTATTCTTTATTCAACCAACTTGGTTAAGGGTAGCGATGGGCATCTATGGCAATTTTATGACCCGTGGACTTCAACTCCCAGAATTCCTGAGCCAGCCAATAATGCTGGCTGGGGAATTCTGGGAGTTGAAGTCCACAGGTCATAAAGTTGCCATAGTTTCCCACCCCTGACCTAGAGGTTAAGGCTCCAGGCTGGAAACCAGGAGATGGTGAGTTCTGCTCCTGCCTTAGGCATTGAAGGCCAGCTGGGGTGACCCTGAGTCTCTTTCAGCCCATGACATCAGGTTCAGGCAACAAGCCCACCGGTCAATTCCTGTCATGACCAGTAATCAAACACTTGGCTGATCAGAAAGAAATGGGCCCTGCCAGGAAGGAAACAAAACTTGTTTATTTAATCCCGGGTTCTCCCCTGGATTAAATAAACTTTTTATGACTTGTGGACAACTCTGGAACTCTGGCTGGGGAATTCTGGGAGTGGGAAGTCCACAAGTCTAAAAGGTGCAGACTTTGGAGAGCTCTGAATAAATCAAAGCAAATATTTGATTAAACTCTGTAATTTCTTGCTTTGCTTTAATTTTGGTTTACCAGATTATACATTTTAAAAGAACTGCGTATCAAAATGGGACTAGACCTTTTTTTAAAAAAAAAAAACAAGAACAAATTAAGGGTAGTTAGCTATGAAAACCCAGCATAAATATCCTGAATGGATGGATGTCTGAATCAAGCTGATGTTGGAGCTTCTCACAAGCCAGAGAGTCCTTCACTTCATCATAACAGGTAAAACAAGGCTGGTCTTTTTAGGGCGGGGCCTCCAAACTTGGCAACTTTTTAAGACTTGTGGACTTCAACTCCCAGCTATGCTGGCTGGAGAATTCTGGGAGTTGAAGTCCACAAATTGCCAAATTTGGGGACCTCTGCTTTGGTGCATCATTCGACAAACTGCAACGTGGAAGAGAGTTTTCTCCAAAGGTTACAATTGCCAAGGGAGGGAGGGACTAATGCAGTCGAAAGCATCGTTTAAGGTTACGCTGGTCTTAGTTCTTTAATCCTCTATAGCAGGGGTGTCAAACTCAAGGCCCCGCGGGTCCGCCCTGGAAATATCAAAGGACCGGCCTGCTGGCCAAAACGGGGTGGGGGGAAATATCAACGGTGCCTCTGCTGGCCAAAATGGGCTGGCAGAGTGCTGCAGAAGGTTGTGGAAGCTGAAAACGGCCCATGGGGGTGGGGCTGCATGCGGTCATCCCATTTTGGCCGGCAGAGGCACCGCAGGCCAGTCCTTTGATATTTTCCAGGCTGGCCCCGCAGGCCAGATCTAAGCACTCCGGCCTTGAGTTTGACACCCCTGGTATAGAGGATTAAAGAACTAAGCTGTCAGCGTTCTGAGTAACAACCTCCAAAGGAAAAGACTCAGAGAAAATTATCTTCCCAAAGATCCATTTGATTAGAGATGTCCTATTGGCGCATCTGGGGAAAACCTGGATCTGAGAGTCTCGGGTTTTCCCTCACACAAAGAAAATCCAAAATCCAACCCCTGCACCCAATAGTCCATCACATGGTCCAATCGTTACTTCGTTCCAACCGGAGACTATCTCCAGGCACTCCCTTCCAGGTGCAGGGCAACATGTCCTTGACTCTCTGAGAAAGGAATGTTGTTGTGGCTAATCTTCCATAGCTCCTTGAAATCCCCCTCCCAAATCCCCAGGCACTAAATGTGGCAACCCAGGAGCCTCGAAGAAAAATGGCTTCCAAGCTGACATAAGCATTGCTGGATGGGGAATTCTGGGAGTTGAAGTCCACACATCTTAAAACGGCTGCAGTTGGGAAACCCTGGTCTAGCACACCACCATGCAAACGCAATCCTACGGAACTAACTTCCTCCTTGCTCCAATCTCAACGTAAGTTCTCTTTACCATAATATTACCCATGGGTCCAGTTTCACCCTCTCCGTAAGTAGAAATGATAACATTGACGTTTTCCACAATGCGCTGGAAGGTCTGGTAAAGCTCCTCGGGTTCTAACTGCAGTTCCAGCAGAGCGCGGTCCATCTTGTTCATCATCAGGACCGGCTTGATACGCTCAGCAATTGCCTGCCGAAGTACGGTCTCCGTCTGCACGCAAACCCCTGGAGGGAAAGTTGACACCAGCATGATCTATGCTAGTTCCAGAGAAGAACTGGTTGCGGAAAAGCTCCAGTATTCCAAAACTGTCAAACTTTTGGGTAACTTTGGTGGGAAGAAGAAAAACAAAGTGGCTTCCTATATAATGGCCAGAGATTAGGAGTAGCTAACTTATAATCTTGTATATTTTAATTTAAAAGAGACTATTGTGGCCTGTTGGTTGCCGGTCCCTCCAGCAGCCGAATCAGAGGAGGAGGAGGAGGTGTGGGAGTCAGGGCCAGCATCAAGGCAACCTGAGAGCTCCAAGGGGAAGAGGGAATGGGGGTGGGAGAGAGAGGTGGGGGGCAGAGCCTGGACCATCCCTCAGCCCTCAGATGGAGAGTCAACAGTCCCCAGGTCTGGAGGTGGCTGATGAAGAAGAGGAGGAACAGCTGGGTCCAGTGCCCGACACGCAGATGCACATAAGGGAGAGGAGAGGAGAGCAGGGGAAATATATGGGCCAGTCCTTGGGACGGAAGAGCCACCACTGCTGGCAAAGCTCCACCCTAACTCTGGGGATAAAAGGCAGGGGGCGGAGATGAATACATGTGGCAGACAACTATTTATCTCCTAGCTGGACGGACTTATTTAGCTTGCATTGAGAGAGAAACTTTTTTTCGGGGCTACTGGCACTCCTAAATAAAGGAATCTTTGAGTTAATCTCAGAGAGTTCGTCATGTTCGAGGAGCTGGATTAGAACAGATGCATATCCTATTTCTCAGCACTTAAAAGAGAAAAAGTCTATGGTGTTCTATATCCTCAAGGCTGTGGCAGGCTGGTATTTGTATTGTTAAAATGTCGCATGCTACAGAAACATCAAATATCCTATGAGGTGCCCACCTCACCTTATTTAATTCTGAAGTTTTCCTGGGTGAAAACTCTGATGAACTATCTAGACCAGCGGTCTCCAAAGTTGGCAACCTTAAGACTTGTGCACTTCAATTCCCAGAATTCCTCAGCCAGCCATGAATTCCCCAATCATGCTGACTGGGGAATTTTGAGAGTTGAAGTCCACAAGGCTTAGAGTTGCCAACTCTGGAGACCCCTGATCTTAAACTTCCTTGCTTTGAGGTGTCACCAAACATGTGTCAACATTGCTTGGGAATTCTAAAGGCCTATCATGGAAAAGTGCTTGAAAAGAGTGGAGAAACGCCCTTCTCGGAATTGAAAAGGTGAAATTGGGGGGAGTTTACTGCATTGCACAGCCATGGTAAACAAGTTTGTACATTTTCTCCAAAAAGTAGGGAGTGAGAGGTAACGCTCAGAGCACGGCGAAATGCATAATGGCCTGTGATGTAGGCTAGACTAGTAATTCAGTGGTTTGCCCAGGGGAATCTAGAGAGTTTTGCTGCCAAGGAGTGATTTAATCCAAACTCCCACATCTGTTTTACCTTTCCACGGTATATTGAATATACACAATAGAGAAGTGGGTAAGCCATACTTCATTGTGAAAGCTTGTGAATTTGAGAGGAGTCAAAGAACAGCCAGATATCTTGTAATAATACTGCCAACGCTCAAAATGTTTTATTATCTTAAAAAAATCTAAATACCTGGCACTATCCACAGGGCTCAGGAATTCATAGATTGCTGGTGGCTTTGTTAGATCGCCAGGATCGACACAGCTCCGAGGAGAATCTTATCCTTGCTACTAGGCTGTGCGTCGGAAAGTCTGAGTAAATTAGGAATTTTCCTTGCCAGACGTATGTCTAGCACAAAGGTGCTCACTGATCACGTATAACAGGGAAGGAAAATTGTGGATTCTCCTTCAGAATCAGATGCTAAGATACAGGTAGTCCTTGACTTACAACAAGTCATTTGGTCACCATTTGAAGTTACAATGGCGCTGAAAAAAAAAAAAAACATGACCCATGGCCGTTTTTCTCCCTTATGACTGTTTACAGCACCTCCATGGTCACATGATCAAAATTCAGACGCTTGGCAACTGACTTCGTATTTATGATGGCTGCAGTATCCCGAGGTCATTTGACCTCCCTTTTGTGACCCTCTGATGAGCAAAGTCAATGCAAAATCTATTAACAAACATGTTCCTAACTTAATAACTGCCGTGATCCACTTAACAACTGTGGCAAGAAAGGTCGTAAAATGGGGCCAAATTCACTTAACAACAGAAATGTTGGGCTCTACCATGGCCGTTAGTCAAGGACTACCTGTATTCTCCTTCAGCGTCTACCAGTCTACCAGTCCCTACTGACTTTCTCTGGGCAGCACAATGTTCCCGCCCAATTGAAGCACCTCAATTTTAAGGACATTCACCTGAAACACAGTCAACGACTACAAGAGCTCCATCAGTGACGCGAAGGGCTGCGGTGACTTCGGAGGAGAAATCCACGTGCCCGGGGGAGTCGATTAAATTAATGAGGAAACCGGAGCCATCTTTGGATTGCTTGATAAAGGCCAAATCATTTTCTGAGAGTTCGTAGTAGAGAGAAATAGCCCTACAAAAGAAGACAAAGGGTTTTCCTAAAACACATTTAAATTCACCCAAAACATCAGCATATAACTCTGTGCCCCCGGGTGCCCTGGAACCATAACTCCCATAATCCTCAGGCACCAGAGCTGGGTGGCACTAAATAAATTAAGGTTTCACTGCAAATCTTTGAGGCCAGATGTCGAGTTCTCACTTTCTCTGTCATTGCCAACTCTCCTCTAGAAAGTAGTAACTTCCGAGTTTCCAGCTATAAACAAGCCTCTGCATTTTAGGAAAGCTCTGCTAGTATGGCTATTGAGATTTATGGATTCTTTTAACATACACAATCACTAAAATTAAAAAGGACAACTTAAACAAGAAATGTTGATGAGGAAGAGAGAAATAACAGGATAACAGCGTTGGAAGGGACCTTGGAGGTCTTCTAGACCAACCCCATGCTTAGGCAGGAAACCCTACATCGCTTCAGACAAATGGTTATCCAACAACTTTTTAAAAACTTCCAGTGTTCTGGAGGCAAGATGTTCCACTGATTAATTGTTCTAACTGTCAGGAAATTTCTCCTTAGTTTTAAGTTGCTTCTTTCCTTGATTAGTTTCCATCCTTTGCTTCTTGTCCTACCTTCAGGTGTTTTGGAGAATAGTTTGACTCCCTCTTCTTTGTGGCAGCCCCTCAAATATTGGAAGACGGCTACCGTGTTTCTCATAAAATAAGGCCAGGTCTTATTTTATTTTTTTTGAGCCCTGAAAAAGCGGCTAGGATGTCTTTTCGGGGGTGAGTTAATTTCTTCCCCCACGCGCACCTCCACCTAGAGCGCCCCATGCGCAATGACCTCTCCATGAGGCCGCCACTGGAAGCTCCCCAAAGGTAGTCACCAGCCGCTTCTATCAGCCGGTAGAAGCGGCCTCGGGGCGAGCACCCACGCGCACTCCCCTCGCCACGAAGCTGTTTCTATCAGCCGATGGAAGTTCCCCAAAGGCAGAGTCACCAGCCGCTTTGGGGTGAGGCATGGCTACCCACAGGGTGGTCCTGAGAGGAGCGCCCCACGCGCACTCTCCTCGAGGCCATTTCTATCAGCCGATGGAAGCTCCCCAAAGGCAGAGTCACCTGCCGCTTCCATCGGCTGATAGAAACGGCTTCGTGGCGAGGGGAGTGCGCGTGCGAGAGCGGCTGCAAACTTTTCTTAGCAGAAGGGAAGCAAGCTGCGTTTCTCCCTCTCTTTCACACACACACACACACACACACACACACACACGCACGCACGCACACACACAAACACCTGCGGGGTTCCCACCGCTGCCCTCCCCTCCCCAGGCCAGACCTTTTCCGAGCACCCTGCCAAAGCCCCAGGGCAGCTGAACTCCCTTTACCTGCTGCCGCTGCTGGTTTGGGGGGCCGGGCGGGCGCCGGGGAGGGAAGAGGAGGCAGCAGAGCTTGGCTACCCTTAGAAGGGAGATCGCGCGGGCTCCTGAAAGGAGAGGCGGGAGCGGTCCTCGTAGGAATGCGGCAGGGAAGCGGGGTGAGTGTGAAAGGGTCACCGCCGTGGCACAGGAGGGCGGGAGGGAGGAGCTGGAGCGAAGAAGGGCCGGGGAGAAGCTAAACCGTCCTTTCTATTGCTCTGGTGAGGGCCGAATATTTGCAGGGGCTGGTTGGAACCTTGAGTCGTGGGGGGGAGTTGAACGGCAAAGGCACTCTGCACATGATCCGAGGCAATCCTTCCACAGCTCATGGGTGGCGTTGCTAACAGTTGGGGGGAGTCTGAGAACTTCAGAGACGCCTCCTCTTCTCTCTCTCTCTCTGAGCGCCTGAAAGAGCGCCCGTCATTAACCAATTAACCAACACCAGCCTCAGCATCCCTTATTTCGGCATAATTCGGGATGACAGAGGAGCCGTAAAACCAGGGACTTGGCGACGAGATGCAGGTTCTTTTTTTTTTCTTTTTCTTTTACTGAGTTCAATCACAAGACATTTCTGGATTTCATTGGACGTCCAAGGCGTTCAGAAGAACTTTTGAAAAACATGCGGGTCTAACTTTGAGAAGCAATGAGTTTGGTCCTCTCAAATGGTGGAGGTTAGGGACGGTCTTTGGAGACCTCCCCTCTCCTTTAGCTGAGGGAGACCTGGGCAATTTTAGGCCAAAAGCTGCCCCGGAGAGATTGATCAGAGAATGGGCAGGAAAGCAAAACAAGAACACATTTGGGCTAAGGCCTTTTCTCCCATTCCCTCCGTTGCAATTTCACAATTTTTATCCAGACACAGATGCGCGTGTACTTTCTCTCCTGCCCCGCTGGTAGATTCAAAGACAACTAATGTGCGCTCCCCTCACCACGAGGCCATTTCTATCGGCCGGTGGAAGCTCCCCAAAGGCAGAGTCACCAGCCGCTTCTACCGGCCGATAGAAGCGGCTGGTGACTCTGCCTTTGGGGAGCTTCCATTGGCCGATAGAAACGGCCTCGTGGTGAAGGGAGTGCGCA
>NW_020769309.1:52927032-52943102 GCF_900518735.1 Pseudonaja textilis | reverse complement strand
TTTTTTTTTTGCTGAAAATTTTAGTTTATTCAAAGAAGATTAAAATACAAAACAACAATTTTTAAAAAAACAAAAGGAAAAAACACAAAAAAAAACATTAACAAGAAAAAGTGTTTTTCAAAAAAGACTGACACATAACATCCTCCTTAGTTAAATGCTGATTAGTCTAATACAGCAATGTTGGTTTTCCACCCCTTGCTAAACAGGCCAAAAGAATTTAAAACTATTACACTAAACTAAAGCTACTGTTGTAGGGGAAATCTATCTGATTCAGTTCTAAGCTAGGAGAAAGACACTGGAAATAACATGGAGGCTGATTGTATAAGATGTTTTATAGATGGCACTTTGCACCAGCGAAACTGGCAAAGGATGTTTAAAGACAAATCAGCTAAATGATGGAAGTGCCATCAGACACCTGGAACATATTACCATATGTGGTGGACATGTGTAGAAGTTAAAAGATATTGGATAAAAGTACACACATGGCTGGAAAAAATGATAAAGCAACATATAGATTTGAAACCTGATATATTCTTACTAGGGATGGTGCCTGAATGTTACAGCAAAGAAAAAGCATATGTCAAGATTCCAGCAATCACCCTAATTAAATCATGATTCTCGAGCCAAATGTCAGCTCTGGAATTTATTGCTATCACAGAGTTGAAGAATGTTGGGTGGTGGTGGTGATGTAATTGAATAGTTCTAAAAAGGAAAAAAAGTTTAGTTTGAAAGTTCAAGATTATTTAGTATGTCGCACTAAGAAATTGCAGCTGCAGAGTAATTGGTTCATGTGATTAATGAGGTGTGGAAAAGTGGGAGGGGGAAGGTTGAATTTTGTGGGAAGCTGTGGGAATGATTTCAGTTCTGAAATTTCACAGACGTTACCAGTAGAAGGCTATAATGAAGTATTCCGAGTTTATTTTTGTGTCGGAGTTACTGTTTAAACCGGACAATGGCTGGAACCCTGACATTATTTCAGAACTCACTTTTTTCTAACGGGGCTTAAGCTGATACCCCAGAGACTTTTTTTTCCAGCGATGGAGAAAGCTCAAGAATCAGCCAACACTGAAGGTGAGCAGGATGGGGCTTGTGGTGGTGGTGGGCTCTGGAGCATTAGCTGAATCTTTCAGCCCCCCTTTGGAGGAGATGATGGATGCCTTTAGAATGGCAGAGGAGAGAAAGGATTTGGGAGCCAGGCCAAGACGTTCCAACTCATGGGAGAGTTGCAAAACAACTTTACACAGATAGCCTGAAGAAAAATCTTTCCCTAGCCCTTTGAATACAGTAAAGGAAGCAGGCTGGAGGGAGGAGACCCAAACTGAGTTGGAACTCTCTCAAGATGATAACCCCAAGATTGATTTTGGGAGCTCATTGATGGTGGAATTACCACAACAATTCCAGAAATTAAAAGTGGCAAGCTTAAAAGCATTCTATTGGTGGGGATATATGCTCCCAATAAAAATCAGAATGAATTCTATAAAATCCTATATGAGAAATTGATAGAAATTGGCAACCCAAAAATTTGTATATTTGGAGACTATAATGCAATTACAAACAACAATCAAGACTATGCATGTGAACAAATATATATATATATATATATATATATATGGAATATATTACTTATATAAGCAAGATACAGTTGATCTAAACAAAATAGAAGAATATTTGAAAGAAGTTTTACATCCGCTACCAGAGGACAAAAAGGAGATACTTAATAAAGAAATTACTTTAAGTGAATTAAAAGAAGCTATTAAAAAACAAAAAAGCAACAAAACCCCAGGCCAAGATGGCTTTCCAAGTGAGTTATATAAAGAGATAGGAGAGGTACTAGAAAATGTGTTGCTAGAGATCTGCAATGAGATATTACTGGGAGCTAAAATTCCAGAATCATGGAAGAAAGTTTATATTATATTAATTCTTAAAGAGGTTGCAGATGCCAATCAAATAAAGGATCATAGACCAATATCTCTTCTAAATTCAGACTATAAAATTTTCATGACTGTAATGGCAGAAAGATTAAAGAAAGTGCTCAATGACAAAAATTCACCCTGACCAAAACGGATTCCTTCCCATGAGACAGATTAGATATAATATGAGAATGATAATAGATATATTAGAATTTTATGAACTGCACCCAGGAAACCAAGTGGCTCTTGTTTTCCTGGATGCGCAAAAGGCCTTTGATAATCTTAATTGGGATTTCATGAAATACCAGATTAATCTGATGAAATTTGGTGGTAATTTTGACACACTATACATAAATCTCTGATTAAAATTTGGACAGATATTAGAAGGACCCACTACACTAAAATTCCGAGGTGGCTTTCAGCAATGGAGGCGACGTTCCATCCCAACATGATGGATATTAGCAAAAAGCTCAAATACCACCAAATTCTAGACAATGAGGGAAAGCTTAAATAGATTCAGGAGTAGAAACCCAAGAAATAATTATTGACAATTGGTCCTACTTTCAAATAAAAATGAGATATAATCGGGATGTAAAAGATTATGGATTTGAAATAAAAGACACTCAATTAGATAAAATACTCCTGGGCCCGGAGAAAAATATGATATCTAAATTATATAATTACTTACTAAAATACGAATTGGCTGAGGAAATTGTGAAAGGACCAATGCTAGCCTGGGAAAAAAAAAACTTTGGATATAATATAGATCTGGACGACTGGGAGAAAATCTGGCAAAGGAATCTTACATTAACAAAATCAATACCATACAAGGAAAATCTATATAAAATGATATATAGATGGCATCTGGCACCCTCTAGACTAGCTAAAATATATCCAACAGCAAACCCAAGCTGTTGGAAATGTAAAGAGAAATTCGGTACCTATTTCCACCTTTGGTGGACATGCCCTGAGATTAAAAAATATTGGACAAGGATAAGAATATGGATAGAAGAAATGATTGAATGCGGACTGGAGTGGAAACTGGAACTGTTCCTCCTGGAGATAATTAAAGGGGACTATTCTCCCAAAGTGAGATACCTGATCATCCACTTACTAACAGCGGCGCAAATTTCTTTGGCACAATATTGGAAAAGGCCCAACGTACCACCGATACACATTATTATTCAAAAAGTTTATGAATGTGCTGAAATGGAGAGGCTCACACTCAAATTAAATGGGAAGGATGATTCAGAGTACTACCTGGTCTGCGATAAATGGTACAATTGGGTAGAACGCAAGAAAAAGAATGTACAGAATAAATGAACCCAGGAAACATATTATATATAGTTGTATAAACTGAATATATAAAATAATAATTTCAAGCTTCTACTCTAATACATAAACATTATGAAGGTTCTAATGATTAAATAATACAGTTATAATCCAATAGCAATAGTAGAGTAACATGTGTTACTTATTTATTAATATGTTATCTATAAGAAACAAGGAATACTTGCCAATTATTAGTTATTATTGTTTATTATGAACTATCAAACCTATTATCAAATGTAATAGAAAGAAATATGTTTACTGTCCTATTAGTATGTTTACTATTTTTTATTTCTGTATACTCGTAGGTTTATATCTTTTTAATCCATTGCAAATAAAGTTTGTTTTAAAACTCCAAAAAAAAAGTTGCAAGCTTGGTCTCAAAGCCATAGCCTGTCTGGGCAAGTTGGAGCCTGACACAATCCATCTTCTCTTATCCAAGTATTGTGAGGGACGAGGAGATTACACAGATGCCAGTTGGAGAGGCCCAGCAAGAGGTGCTGACTACCAGAGGCATGTTGAAAACCCTAAGTCCTGCTCCCCACTTTTCAGAAAGAAGGTTACTCCCTGCAGAAAGTATCCCTCCAGGGTGGGTATTTTATCCAGGCCAGGGGTGGATTCAGTGCCAATGGATGCCAGTGCCAACAAAGCCCTGGATTGAAGGGGATCTACCCAGACAGCAGACAGCAGGCACTCCCCCTCCAACCAGGCAGGGAACCAGGCAACACCCACCCTTCTCATGGCAACCACTAATGCAAACCCCAATTGGAGCAACCCTGCAGAGACCCCTCTCCCAGAGAGGCACAACCCAGCCAGGCTTTAGGGCCCCTGCCCAGTCTAGATACTCAGCCCATTAGGCTCCTTTCATTCCAGTTCAACCTGCAGGTGCCAGGCCCATACCATCTCCCCAACCATGACCCAGACCAGACTAAATACCATTCAAAGTCATTTTTGATGGCCATCATGAGCATTTTAATTACTTCCTCACTTGAATCCGGTCCCACATAGACCAATTTGGAGATCAATATGCAACAATATGCAATAGCGCAATTTGGTTATTGCCATAACAGATGGGATGAATGAAATGGATACATCTGACTGGCTGGCCCAACTACACAATGAACAAGCCCCAGAATTGCAAGATGTCAATGGGTTTATTCGATTATTGAGACTCAGATTTGAAAATCCAGACAGGGTGGCAGAGAATGAAGAGAAGTTAATGGAAATGAAACAAGGCAAGCAACCCTTATCAGACTTTATTTGGGACTTTAGAAGGATCACGAGCCATCTCATGGATTGGCCTGAAAGGATGATTTTACGAACGCCATTGGGAAAGGGAGTGATGGCCAGCCGAGGAGGAGAGATGTGGCTCTCCTCAACCCCGCTGGCAGTCTCCCCCTTCTTCACCACCTCTACGGGGTGGCTTCAGCCCCAAATCCAAGTGGCTCAGGGTGCTCCAGCGGCGAGCACAGATTGAAACCGTGCACGATCGTGGATTTGGGTCTGTCGCCAAGGAAGACCAAACCGGAAGTCCCAGAGGAATACCAGACACTCTGCAATCATGGTATACCAATGCCCTCAGATTAGACCGTGACATCAACCCACATAGAAAACCCCTTCCTGAAGGCCCACCTAAGAGAACTGTGGCTAGGAGACCACTAACCAAACCCACTGAAACTATGTGTATCCAACCCAACAGGATGATAAAATGTTACCACTGTGGCCAGGATGGGCATAGAGCAGCTGACTGACTGGCTCTCACACCTGCACCATGAGCACCACAATCAAAGTCTAGTATAGCTGTCAGAGGTCAGAAAAGTCAAGGAAGACCTCCGGACATTAGCTGGTTTGCTCGACACAGCTTGGAAAGTCCCCTCTATGCAGAAGGGAGCAGCAGACTTCCAGATCGACATCACCTCCTCAAAAATCCGACTGATGAAGACAACCCAATGGTGAGTGCTCCCATCATACCTTTTACTATCATAGTGGTACCTAACACAGGGGAGGCCAGGGAGTTAGAAACTGTCATTGATACTGGGTGCCCTAGAAGCCTTATCGGGCTTCCTATTGTTGAGCAATTGGGCATAAAGACTAACCCACTAAGATGCCCAATCTGATTTGAGCAAGTGGATGGGACATTAATTGGGGGGGACCCCAGCTACCCAAATGATGGAGTTGATCAAGATGGAAATGGGTCCTCATTTGCGAAATCATACACTTTATAGTGACCTCCAAAATGTCAGAATCAATCATATTGAGACTTTCTTGGCTAGACAAATGGGCCCTTACCATCAAATTGGAGGATGGATTCAGGAAAATCATCATTGGGCTGGGCCCATTGCCCCCACTTCCCCCCACTAAGAAAACACCAGCTGACTTGAACCCAAAACCTGAACCAGCATCCACAGCATCTAACCTTCTCCCAGATACCCCCCAAATACCCAACCAATACAAAGCCTGGGCTGAAGCATTCAGTGAAAAGGAGTATAATGTTTTACCTCCACATCGAGCCACTGATTGCACCATAGTATTAGAACCCGGGGCAAAACTACCCAAACCAAAGATGTATTCCATGACACCTCTGAAATGACTGAATTAAGAAATTACATCGACAACAATTTGGACTGAGGTTTTATTGAACCTACCAATTTGAGGTTAGCTGCCCCCATGTTGTTCAAGGAGAAGATGGTGGGTTGAAATAATGTGTGGACTTTAGGGGCATAAACGCCATGCATGTCAAAAACATGTACCCTCTCCCCCTTATGAAGGACTTATTAAACCACCTATCAAAAGGCAAGATATTCACCAAACTAGATCTGAGAGAAGCTTACTACTGGGTCCACATCAAAGAGGGAGACAAGTGGAAAACAGCTTTTAACTGCCCTTTGGGTAGTTTCCAATTCAGAGTCATGCCTTTTGGACTTCAGGGGGCTCCCGCAGTATTTATGCAACTCATCAATGAATTACTACATCTGCACCTGTACCGGGGGGCCCTCGTATACCTGAATGACATCCTTTTATTCAGCAAAACCATCAAAGAACATGTCCTGGAAAAACTTCTATCTGCCAAATTATATGTAAAGCTCTCAAAATGCAAATTCTACAAAGAGTCACTGGATTATTTAGGCTACCAAATATCCAACCTGGGAATTGAGATGGACCCTGGAAAGGTGAAAGCCGTGCTGGACTGGCAACCCCACAAAACCTGAAAACAACTTCAAAGTTTTTTGGGTTTTGACAATTTCTATAGACAATTCATTCCTTCCTTTGCCGAAGTTGCCCTCCCTTTAATAGATTTATTAAAAATAGGCCTGTCACCCACCAAACCAAAGCCCAGTCAAATCTTGGCTTGGACCATGGACTATCAGAAAGCTTTTGAAACCTTAAAACATCTCTTTGCTACTGAGCCCATCCTCCAGCACTCAGACCTGACCAAACCTTTTATTGTCCAAGCTGATGCAAGTAATGTAGCAGTAGCAGTTGTTCTGCTATAAAAAGACTCTCAAAACCAACTGATGCCTTGCAGTTATGTGTCAAAAAAGCTGACAGACACAGAGCGAAGATGGGCAGTCTGGGAGAAAGAAGCATTTGCTGTACAATGGGCTTTGTTGACTTGGAGGCATTTTCTAGGAGGGGTGCAGGAGCCATTTGAGGAATGGACTGATCACAAAAACTTCGAAAGCTCTAAAGACCCCTCAGAGGTTATCAAACAAACAAGTCCACTGGGCCCAATACTTCAAGTGATTCAACTTCAATATGAAATATATCCCTGGAGGAAAAAATGTATTGGAGGATGCTCTGTCCAGAAAACCCCAGTTTGACAAGTCACCGAGAGGAAATAGTACAAGCCAACCTGGGAATTGAGATGGAGTTCAATCGGCAGGCCAAATAACCACTCGAGGCCAAGCCAACCACAACCCCAAACGCCTAGAAGACAAACTGACCATGGAATTGAAAGCTGCCCTACTGACCGATCCCTGGTTTCTGGACCATCAAACCAAATTAACAATGAATGAGAGACTGGCTTGGAAAGGGACTAAACTTTATGTACCCACAACCCTAAGACTATTGGTACTAAAGCGTAGCCATGACTCACAGCTGGGAGGCCACTTCAGGTTCTTAAAAACCCTACATTTACTAAGAAGACAGTTCTGGTGGCCAAAAATGAAACCTGACATCGAGGACTATGTAAAAAGTTTCTCAATTTGTGCCACAATGAAACACAGAACTGGAAAACCCCTGGCCTCCGCCAACAAGCCGCTGAACCAACCCAGCCATGGGAAGAAATTGCAGTGGACTTTATTGTAGAATTACCTGAGAATGAAGGGAATACAATCATTTGGACGGTCATTGATTTATTCTCTAAGCAGGCCCACTTTGCAGCCTGTAAAAGACTTCCATCTGCAAAAAAGCTTGCAAAACTGTTTGTGAAGCATATATATAGACTACATGGAGTACCTCATAGAATAATATCAGACAGAGGGGTACAATTTACCGCTAAGTTCTGGAGGGAATTCTTAAAGTCTATTGGGTCCTCCCAAGGGTTATCCTCCGCATTCCATCCAGCCTGCAACAGAGCAGCAGAATGGACAAATGCCACGATTGAACAATACATTAGATGTTATGTAAATTATTAACAGGAAAACTGGGCTGAATTATTACCATTTGCAGAGGTTGCTTATAATAATGCAATACATAGCAGCACGGTGCTGACTCCATTCCAAATCATCAGTGGAATGTCCCTATGCCAGAATTACCTAAAGAACCTCCCACATCCATGGGAGCCTCCGCCAGCCGTGGCCTCAATTCACAGCCTGGCATAGCTCCCCAAGCCACCGTGGGTACCTTGTGGGCCAGCCACTACCTTTGCGGCCGCCCGCCCTTGCCGCCGGGATTCCAAAAGCCCATGGAGCTCCTTGCCTGCTGCAACCTCAATCCACAGCCTGGCGTAGCTCTCCAAGCTGCTGCGGGTCCCTTGTGGGCTGGCCACTACCCTTGCGGCCACCCAGCCCCATCACTGGGCTTCCAAAAGCCCATGGAGCTCTTTGCCGGCAGTGGCCTCAATCCATGGCCTGGTGTAGCTCCCCAAGCTGCCATGGGTACCTTGTGGGCCGGCCACTACCCTTGCAACCACCCGCCCCCGCTGCCGGGCTTCCAAAAGCTTGTGGATCTCCTTGCCGCCATCTGGCCTTGTCCTGGGCCTCTAGAGGCCATGGCCTCCAGCCTGGGGCCTCGCATAGCCAGCCAAGCCATCGCAATGGCTTGCACCGTGTTGCTGAAGTCATCTGGAGCTCCTTCCCTCAGCCCAGCCTCATCCCGAGCTTCCAAGCCACGGCCGCCATGATCGCCCACCCCCTCACAGGCTTCTAAAAGCCCTCGGAGGTCCTTCTAGCCAGGCTGATGCCCATAGGCTCCAGCCTAGCCAGCCTTGTTAAACTAATCGACCTCCCTCCCCCTCCAGCCTCCAGCAAGCAGCACTTACCTCCTTCAGACGCCTTCTGCCTTGCTTGTGCTGCGTCCAGCTCATCGTTGATGCCTGCCTGTTTTTTTCAACTGGGGAAGTAAGCAGCTTTTTTTTCTTATTTAAACCAGTGCAGGGGGCTTCAAACTTGGCAAATTTTAAGACTTGTGGACTTCAACTCCCAGAATTCCTGAGCTAACATGACTGGAGGAGGAATTCTGGGAGTTGAAGTTGACAAGTTTTAAAGCTGTCAAGTTTGCAGTCCCCCGATTTTAAAAAAAGTAAGTGTGTTAATTTTTTTCCTAAAAAATAGTCATACAAAATTTGGGAAATTTTAGCTGCTTTTCTATTTTTAGAAAGCAGCTGCTTTTTGAGGTTGTCATTGTGTGTGTATGGAAGTTCTTTTAAATTGTGTGAAATGTTATGTGCCTATAAATTAAAGCTATATTTTTAGATTTTCCAGCTGTATCTGCTTTGTGAGTGAGTGAGTGTGTGTGTGTGTGTGTGTGTAGTTTTCAGTTGTGTAGGGAGTGTGTTTTCATTTATGTAGTTTTGTGGGTCTGCTGCCAATCCAGTCATGTTACATGACTGTTACATGACTGGATTGGCAGCAGACCCACAAAACTACATAACTGAAAACACACTCCCTACACAATTGAAAACTACACACACACTCACAAAGCAGATACAGCTGGAAAAATCTAAAATTATAGCTTTAATTTATAAGCACATAACAACGTGTCCTAGCATTTATTTATTTTTTTGATGTTGATGCTTGCAGCATGCAGGCCAGGGGACATTTTACGTGAAGTCCAGCTGCTTGGCAGCAACTTTACTTTCTGAGAAAATTAGTAACGTGTTTTGGGGTATAACAAATTGCACCATTATTAAAGCTGGTTTTAACATGTTGAGATTTCTGGACCTGAGCCTGCTTGATGGGTTTTGAGTGTCCATGATTGTCCTGCTTTTGTTCTTGCCTGGGTCTTTTGTCTTTCATATCATGGTGGTTAATTCTGCCAGGAATCAGGGAAAGGGGACCTCCAGGTGATTTACCTTAATAATGGCTGTACTTCAGTGTTGCTTTTTGTTGTCTTGCTTGTTTGCCTGGGGGGGGGGTCTTAAAGGCAGAAGGGCTGAGATTTCTGGTGTGAGGTTTTGAGTCCTTGGGGGAACAATCCAGGGTTTTTCTTGCAGTGGCTTTGCCTGGGGATTAAGTAAAAAACTGGTTTTTATCTGCAGTATTTTTTTGGGGGGCGGGGAGGGTATACTCTCAAAGTTATTTATTCATTAACAATGATCAAATACTAATATTTGCTTATCCTTCTTACCGAAATTTCTTTATATAATTGGTGTTTTCTTTTATACTTTTACATTTCTAATTTCTGTTTCTAGCCATTGATAAAAGAAACCCCATGTTAAAAAGTATTCTAAGCCTTCTCCTTGATTGTAAATTTGTAATTGTCAATTTATTCATTTCTGCACATTCTAATATTTTTTATTCATTTTCATATCTTTGTTCTTCCATTGTTGTGCAAACACAATTCTAGCAGCTGTTAACATGTATAAAATTAAATGTGTATTCTACCCAACAAAATATTTCTGATTTTAAATCCATATGTTGCTTTACCATTGTTTTAACCATGACAACCACTAACAGGCTACTTGCCTTGCACTGACCTAAATACTGAACCTAATCCATATAATCAGTGAACTAACTTGAGGAATCAATTTTAGAAAAAGAAATCAGTATTGCTCTGTGAATGTACCTATGAAATTCATTCTTATTGATCTAGCTTCTTAGATGATGTTGGAAGAATTACCCTTCTGGGTTCAGTTCTGGAGAAGAAAGACTGGAAACATGGTGACTGCTTGGGAAGATGGTTTAATGGTGGACAGGACCACATGCCTTGGAGCTCTTGGGCTGAGGGATGCTGAGAGTTCCTTGGTTTTATGCCCTGTGTTGGGATTTGAATTTGAGCTTGTATTCTGATTGGTTGTCAGGCTCCCATGGGGCCATGCAGGGGCCACTCGTAATGAAAGGGCTTTGGGCAATTCCTGAAGTAGATCTTTGTTATGTAAAATAGACGCCTAGGCCAGAGTAATGGCCCATTACTCTGGGGGGGGGCTGAATTTCTGCCTCTCTTGAGTTTTTACTTTTCTTTTTAGGCCAGTCACATGACCGCCAAGCCACACTCAGCCAGTCACATGACTGCCAAACCACAGCCACCAAATAAGACACACCCATACAGTCACATGACCCCCTAGGCCACATCCACAAAATAAGCCACGCCCACAGAACTGGTCGTAAAAATTTTTGAATCCCGACTTCCAGTTTGCAAGGCTTCGGCAGCAGCAGGGATTTGCAATTCCGCGTGATCCCTGCTGTGCTCGCTGCTGAGGTGCCCCCGATCCGGGTGGATTTGGGGGATATAGCTGCCCCGTAGAGGCAGCTGAAGACAGGGGGGATCTGGACAGGGTTTTGGGGGTGTTGCAGACCCCCTCCCCAGCCGGCAAAACCCCCTTTTCCCAAGGCGGTGGAGCAGTGGTCAGCAATGGCTGCCACAAAGAAGTCTGCAGCTGGATAAGAAAGTGCAGGAGGAAGAAAGTGAAAGTTTTTTCTTTGGCTGAGCCAGGACAAAGAGGAGCCCTTAAAACCTGGAGTTTGCCTTTCTATTGCTACATTGTTCCCAGAAAGACTGTGTAAGCAGCAGAAGAAAGTGAAAGGGAAAGTTATTTCTTTTCACTCTCCTTCCCTACGGAAGTTAGCTGATGGAAATCTGGAAAACCTGCTTGGGCTAAGAAGGTAAATAAACCTAAAAATTAAAGCCAAGGGGATAAAAGATTTTGGAACATTGGAATTAAAAATTAAAAGTTTATTGCTATAAGTGGGAAGGAAGAGGTAAAAAAAATTATCCTAAGATTTTATTGAAGAAGACTGCTTGAAGTTTATAAGATTAGAAATTAATGACAATAAGGCTTCTAAAAAAATTATTTTGAAACGGTCTAATTGAATTTCACCCCAGGAGGAAGTGGGGGAAAAAAAGAAGAAGAAGAAGAAAGTGTTAATGGAACAGTCTGCTTTGTTTTGGATTGCTTTGTGACTTTGTGACTTTTGGGGAACTATTTCTTGAAAGACTAGAAACATTTGGGTTGCTCTTTCAAAAAATAACAACAACAACAACAACAACAACAACAACAACAACAACAATAATAATAATAATAATAATAATAATAATAATAATAATAATAATAAATGGCATTATCTGTGCAAGAATTACAAATGGAATTTCAAAAGCTACAAGATAAACAAGAAGGCAAGGACTCTCTTGGATCTATCTTTCGTTTTTTGGAAATGGCGATTTCTACTTACCAAGAAATACAAGAACAAGAGGATTGGGATGAAGAAGGAGAAGCCATCTTTAATGGACAATACATTCAAGAGGAAGTATTTAATGGACAAAAAATCATAGCTGAAAAGAATAAGGGGGGAAAGAAAATGCAGAATTCAGAACCTAAAAAAGCAACCAAGAAAGGGGAAAATAAGATGAAAAATCGATACAATGCCAGAAAGCAACAGAAAAGAGAAACACTACAGGGAGGGAAAATCAAAAAAGTGGAATTTGAGAGATGGGGGAGGTAAAAAGACTAGAATTGATAAGAAAGGGAGGGAAAAGGGGAAGAGAAGCCATAAAGGTTTAAAACAAGGTATTTTAAAAAAAGGTTTTTTTCAGAGACAAAGGGTAAATTATAATTTAATATATGATTCTGCAAAAGTATATAAGATTGTATTGTAGATATTAGTACTTGAAATTGAGTTAGAAAATTGAAATATTATGAGTTAATAATGTATTAAAGGGAATATACAAAATGTTTAAAAGTAAGAGTTTATTTCTCTATGAAATATTGTTTTGATTATACTATAAATTCAATCCCTTTTTTATTGTTGTTTCACTATTTCAAAATGTAGTACTTTGTGCTAAGCAGAATCAGTATGGAAAGTATGTATTATTTCAAGTGTCAAATTTAGGGGAAAGATAAAAAGTTGTCATACTTCAACCAGTGATTACAGGAGAAATATTGTATTAGAAAGAAAAGATAAATAGATAATTGAAGAGAACAGACAAAAGATACAAGTATAATTATTTAAAATGAGATGAAATAAATATAATAGAATTATGAGAGTGTATAGAGGAGAGAAAATATATAGAAAATACAGAATGTTAATTAAGATATGAAACAGTATATTAAGTGAGTATGAATTTGATTTATGTCTGCATAAAAAGAGGTAACCCGGGGTAAGCTGCTTTCCAAAAGAAGTTTTAGGTATTTATGTTTTGTGTTTTGTACGTTTACGTTTGAATTAATAAAATTTTAGAAGAATGTAAGAAGAATGTTGGAAGAGAACAATAAAATTGTAAATAAGACAGATGGATATAAAAAATGTATACAATCTAAAGTAAAAGAAATATAATTTGAATAAATAGAAGGAAAGGGAGTAATAAAGAGAAGTTGGGATAAGATATGAAGTTGAACAGATAAGGTAAATAAATATATTTAATTGTGTTAATATGGAAATGTGATAATTTGGAATTATTCTGTCTTTAAATAAGATGTCTTATTGGTTTTTTCAAAAAGATTTCTTATGTTATTATATCCTATGCTTTGTTTGTCTGTATATTGTTTTGTAAAATTAATAAAATTTGTTTATAAAAAAATAATAAAAAAAATAAAAAAATTTTTTTTGAATCCCACCACTGCTGGGAATGATTTCAGTTCCAAAATTTCACAGACATTACCAATAGAACATTTTAATGAAGTATTCCGAGATTATGTTTGTGTTGGAGTTAAACCGGACAATGGCTTGAACCTTGACATCAAACTTCAAAAAACTTCAAAGGATTTATTAGAGGCGACGTGCTGGCATTGCCCTGTATGAAGCCAACTCTGGCAAACATAATTTACAGTCACCTGTGACCCTGTTTCCTCCCCTCCCCCCTGGGTATCTCATAATCCAGATTCTCCAATTGAGCAGCTTACGGGCTGGGTGTCATCATTCATGTTCTCCAATTAAATATATTCACAGGCAAATGCTCTGGTATTTTAGTTACAATCTTTTAAAGATAAGATTTGGAATGTACTTTCACTTTCAAACTGCTGCACTGCTCTTCCAGATTTCCTTCCTCCTCCCCCTCTTTTTTATGGCAACTACTAAAACAGGCATAGGAATCACTCAATCAGAATCTTTTCTTTTTATGCACACTGACAGCATATGCACCAAGACAAATTCCTTGTCTGTCTAACCACTCTTGGACAATAAAGAATTCATCCATCCATTCATTCAGAATAGACCTGGAAGGGACCTTGGAGGTCTTCTAGTCCAACCCCATTCTCAAGCAGGAGACCCTATAACAGGGGCATCAAACTCAATTTCATTGAGGGCCACATCACAGTTGTGTTTGAACTCGGGGGAGGGCAGGTGGGTGTGGCCAGGGTGGGCATGACCAGCTTGACATCACTTGTGTCAGGGGCACCTGTGGTGGCTCAGGCAGGGCCGGGGGAGATCCATTGTCTCCAGCAGAGGAAGGTGAGACCAGGGTGAGCACCAAACAGTGGTGTCCTGCAGCCCTCTGCCAGCCAAAACAGAACTTGTGGCCTTCCCAAGCTCCATTTTCACTGGCAGAGGCACTACGGGCTGGTTCTTCGCTGTTTCCAGGGCAGCCTCGTGGGCCATATCTAAGCACCCTGTGGGTCTGATCTGGTCCCTGGCCTTGAGTTTGATATCCCTGCCCGATACCATTTCAGATAACTAGTGATTGTTGTCCAATGTTCTCCACCATCTGAGATATTTCTGTCTCTATATTTCTTCCCAAAGAATCTGGCTGCCTTAAAAACAAGCTTTTCTTGTAGGCTTAAAATATTTCATGTCTTTTTAAAAAAAATGTATTGCACAGATTTTAACAGTTTGTGGGAACCCCCCTCCCCCCCAAAGAATAAAATATTCTGAGGAATATTAAAAAGGCAGGATATTATATTTCCCTAAATGAGAAATGGAGAAACATATTTTAGAGGCAGAAAGCAACTCCCACTTTCCTTAATAGCCCACAGCAGATGTCAGCACTTAAGAGATAAAGAGCTTATTGAGAACTAGATAGTTCTATTCATAGGCAAAGCAAGTATTGCAAGCAGAAATCCATTCAAGACAGGATATTTTGAAACTCCCTGCAGCAAAGTCTGAACAAAGACACAATGATGGGATTAGCCTTCACTCAAGATCCAAAACAGGACAAAAGCCATTAAGCCACAATAAGAATTGCCCAACACCTTTTCAGAGCAGTCCAAACTTCAATCAAACTTAGCTCAGACAAACACCTAGGATTTGCATTTCCTCTTTTGCTTTTATAAAGCCAGTTATGACTCCTACATAACACCATAGGAAACTGACAACAGTCAATAGAATACATGTTCTTGCACAGGAACAGGAAGCTCAAGTGCAAAGCCTAGAGAAGATATAAAAACCACCCACTCTCAACTCCCTGTGGTCAGCTACCCAGAACCAAAAACACGTAGTTCTGCTTCATCAATAAACCATCTTTCCAATCAGCCTCCATGTTTCCAGTGTCTTTCTCTCAGCTTGGAACTGAACTAGATGGATATTTCTTCCAACAATTCGTCAAACCTTTACAAAAAAAAAAATCAATTAAAGATTGTATCTTGCTAGCCAGACTCTGCTTTCCCAGGTGTCATCCTCCTCCTTTTCTCTGTAATCAGATATGATGTTATTCAAAGCAGGGAGGAAGTGAAGAAGGCTGAGAAGATATTTCCTGACTATTTTGATCTAAAAAGTTTGTGCAGGCTAATAAAATCCAAATCCTATGTCATCTCCTTTGATTCCATACAGAAAGCAAAAATTAATGAAAGCAGTTAGATCAAAGAAAGAAAGCAAAAAAAAAAAAAAAAACCCAGAAAGAATCAGTTGAAATAAATCAGCATTCAGCCAGCCAATTATCCAATTTACAATTAAAGCCCATTTGCTGCACCTCCAAAATAAATAAATTGCAGAAGGAGAAGGATTAACAATACTTCTGCGCAGGCAATTCTGAAAGAGACTAAACTAAAGTTGGATTAAACCCTTCCTTCTTTCCTTCATTCTCTCCTTCCTGACTTCCTTCTTTCCCTCCTTCTTTCTCCTCATTCCCATCTCTTTCCTTCCTTTTCTTCTTCCTTCCTTCTTTCCCTCCTTCCTTCTCCTCATTCCCATCTCTTTCCTTCCTTCCTTTTCTTCTTCCTTCCTTCTTTCCCTCCTTCCTTCTCATTCCCATCTTTTTCCTTCCTTCCTTCCTTCCTTCCTTCCTTCCTTCCTTCCTTCCTTC
>NW_020769309.1:52851501-52927022 GCF_900518735.1 Pseudonaja textilis | reverse complement strand
TTCCTTCCTTCCTTCCTTCCTTCCTTCCTTCCTTCCTTCCTTCCTTCCTTCCTTCCTTCCCTCCCTCCCTCCCTCCCTCCCTCCCTCCCTCATTTTTCGGTCTGTTCTTTGGTCATTTGGGGGGAATTTGGGGGCCAATTTTGAGCATTTTTCAGACAATTTTCAGGCATTTTGGGGGGCCATTTTCAGACTGTTTTTCAGGAAAATTACCTGAAAATGACTGAAAAACACCCCAGAAAATACCCCGGAAAATGGTCGAAAATGGCCTGGAATATGGGAGGGGTGGCGTCAGCCAATGGTAGGATTAGCCGGTTTACTGAACAGGGCAGAATTTTAACAACCAGTTCACCCAAACCGATTCTAACCGGCTGAATCCCACCTCTGCCTGACCCAATATTAGAAACTGCAAAAGAGAACTTGGAGTCCTAGTGAACAGTAAGTTAAATAAGAGCCAGCAGTGTACTGTAGCTGCCAAAAAAGCCAACACAGCCCTAGGCTGTGTTAACAGAAGGATAGAACCAAGGTTACATGAAGTGTTAATATCACTTTATAATGCTTTGTTAAGACCACACTTAGAATATTGCATCCAGTGTTGGTAACCACAATATACAAGTTTAGAGACACCCTCTTAACTCCCCCCGGTCACATGACTCTACCATTCCTCCTCCTCCTCCTCCTTTCAATCTCTTTCCTTGCTTATTTTCTTTTGTGGGAATTGATCACTTCCTTTATCCCCATATTTTTTAGTGGTAGAACTTCATACCATCAAAATTTTGCTCCAGGAGAGTAATTCCAATTTTAAAAGTAGATAAACCATATTCCTTTATCTGTGTGCTTCTCTTCTTTTCAGCTCCTGCCAAATCTAAGAGAAGAAGATCTGCAGGCCTGATCTCTCCCCCACACCTCCACCTCTTTAAGTCCTTGAAAGTCACATGTCCTTTCCCATGCACTGGGTTGAACCCAATTAATGTGACCTTCAAAAGGCCTGTCAGGAAACCTGCAGTGAGATAGAATTGTAAAATAGCTCCAAGGAGATTTGAATCTTATCAAAATGGAACCACCACCACCCAAAAAACAACAACAACTTTTGAACCACTGTTTTCTAATATCCCTGGAACAGGCCAGCTAAGTTAGGTTTCACAAGTTGGAAGGGTATTCAGAAACTGGCAAAGAAATGGGACAATTCCCATCTTTTCCACAGGTATGAATCACCAGCTGCAAATGAAAACAGGATACTTATCTTTAGTTTCCTCAGGTGAGAGGAAACCTCCCTTTTTTGTGTGTGTGCAAGTATTTTCTCTACTACAAATTTCTACCACTGCCAGTTCAAATTGTATTCATGCTACACCAAGTAATTCCACCTGATTTCTGAAAGTTACAGTGATGGATTTTGTTGTATTCATCCCTACAAGTCATAGAATGTTCTCAGAATTCCTCAATTTTTATTTTACCACAAATCTGAACACAGGATCCACTTATTTTTGACATTAGGATAGTCTTCCTCCAACTGCCCTCCACCTGGTGGCTGTTTTCATTTGATGGATTTAAAAAATTTCAGAATCAACCACTGATTGGTTTGGGCAGGTATAACTGCCAACGGGCCCAAGAATGATGTGACATCTAGATGAATTAGACAAACAATATTCATGGTAAGTACCATTGGCATTTTCTAAACAGAGAATATTTAACTGAAAGAAATATGAATTGATGTTGAGTTCTTGGCCTAGTATTTATCTTTGAGTAATGGCACTCTCTTTGTATTTGAGGACTCTTTTCCCCATTCTTAGATATGTACAATTTCAAGACATACAAGTGCAAACCTGTTGTTAACAAATTTATTCTGGGTTCTTAGAATGCATTTTAGACTCATGTGCGAATCTTGTAAAATATACAGAAAACAACATTTCTTTATTCATTTATTTAAAAGCTACTATATGACTCTGAAGAGGATGAAATACAGTAATATACTAGCATTTGGATGCTGATTATGAATGTTAAGTGCATAAGACCCCTCAAATGCATCATTACTTATTCAAGGTCTTTCATATACCCACCCATAATTCCCAACTACTTCTGTCCTAGAGATTCACCTGCTAAATAACAGGAGGAAGCACTACTTCCTTTGAGTTGGCCTCAAATTCTGGACATATCCATATCCTTTCCTTAGCAATTATTCCTTAGGCCTGTATTTCATGCCAGCCTAGTAACAGTCAACAGTTCAAAAAATAGAGTAAGGGTAGGGCTGAAAGAAGCTGCCCACAGTTTTGGATTGGGAAAGGCATGCAATGAGCTTGTTTCAAAACTGTCTTTCCACTGACAGAAAAAGGGTTGTTGTGACATCTAGTGGCTATGGAAAAATGCTGGTGCTTTTTGTTTCTAATATCTAAACCAAGGGTCTTCAAACTTGGCAAGTTTAAGACTTGTGGACTTCAACTCCCAGAATTCCTGAGCTAACATCACTGGAGGAGGAATTCTGGGAGTTGAAGTCCACAAGTCTTAAAGCTGTCAAATTTGAAGACCCCTGATTTCTAAACTGACTCCAAAATGCTGATTATGAAGGTGAGACATGGAAGATCCCTAAATTCTTCACTACTTGTCCAAAGATGTTGACAATCCTACCACTCCGCCCCAGAAATCACTACCTTAAAAAAGGGTGAAAAAAAATACTTCTTCTGAGTTGGACTCAAATTCTGCGCATATCCATATCCTTTCCTTAGTAATAATGCAGGTGTGACTTTTCACTGTTCTCTTCTGGGAGATTTTTCTTAACATTCACCTAGGCTGAACATATTAAGTTTTCAAGATCACTCCAAGGTCAGCCAGGTTCTGCAGCCTAGCTGGCTTTGGTTGAACAAAATATACTGATGTTATTTTAAAACTTGAGAAAGGAGAGCAAGAATTTAAGTGTTGTCAGGAGGGGAAAATTGGTAATGACACATTCAAGAATATAAGAACATCTTATATAGGATCATGTTCTCCCTGACAATGCCACTGATCCTGATAACTACATATTGCTTCCAATATCAGAGGCCATTATATTCTTGCAATTTTGAAACCAGGGAAAGATCCAGACCTTTTCCAAAGTTACAGGCCAATTGCTCTTCTATGTGTCACCTACAAACTTTTAAAAGACTTGTGTTAAACCAGAATAGCCCAAGCGGTAGAATCTACAATTCAAATAAACAAGCTGGATTTTGCTGCAATCATGATTGCAGTGATCAAGTCCTTGCACTAACTTCTTATCTGAAGAACGGATTCCAAAGAAAAATAAAAAATGCCTCTATTTTTTGACCTCTTGGTGACCTATGATACAATCTGGAGAGAAGAACTTCTCCTCAAACTAATCAAGGGTATACCTTGTCATAACACCCTTGCCTTGATTGGCAACATTTTGTGTAACAGGTTATTTCAAGTTTTCTATCAGACTCTGTAATAGCTTTGTTCCCTATGCCATCTGTCTGGTAAACTCACAAGATTCATCTTTCTTGCCATGTATACATTCAAACTAGACCAGGGGTCCCCAACCACTGGGTCGCGGACCGGTACCGGGCTGTGGAACATTTCCTACTGGGCCGCCGGTTTGCTGGGCGCCACCATCTTGTTTGACAAGAAAGTGCTTCCGGGTGAGCTTTTCCGGTTGGAAAGCGGCGTTTGGGTCCTGAAGGAATCCTCGCATCTTAGTTTCATCGAAGGGGGGGCCTTCGAACGAAACTAAGGCGCAAGGATTCTTTCAGCACCCAAGGCAAGGCGAGCCAAGCGACCGTCCCGAAGCCATCCGAAGCGAACCCCATCGACAAAGGTACAAAGGAGGAGTTGAAGGTGGTGGGGAGAAGTGGGGGACGGCTGGCTGGCCGGTCGCTCAGCTCGCCTTGCCTTGTCATGCGTGCTGATGCCAGTACCGGGCTGTGGATCATTTTGTGATGCCGGTACCGGGCTGTGGCACAAAAAAGGTTGGGGACCACTGAACTAGACGGTGTTATTTCTCTATGTGATATAATATATCTGGGTATATGCATACTTTTGTATTTATTTGTTTGTTTAGTCAGGTTTATGTGGTGTATATTGGATGTGGTGGCCCTTTGAGAGCTGTATGCAATGACATTTCATTTTAATATGTGCCAATTAGTGTACATTCAAAGTGACAAAGTTATTTTAAGTCTAATTCAGTAAAATAAATAAATATTGTCATCTTGGTATCAGTATATAGAAATGGACTGAAAGTACACCATTTCAGTCAGAAGACCACTCAGCATTTGAAAAACAAAGAAACAGTGTTGTTTTCATAATTAGGAGGGATATAAAAATGACAGGACTTAGTACAATGCAATCAATGATTGATTAATATCAATTAGAGTTTAATATGACAAATATCCTTCTCTTTATGATTGTTTATTTCTTTAATTTTAAATCCAGATACCCAAGAGACCCTACTTACTGGAATCTGGTTATTTCACCTTTAACTGTGTTCTGTGGCAAAATGAAAACATCCTTGTTTGTCATCCAGTTAATCTACAACAGACAAAACTATGGAGCTACACTTTGGAATAGCAAATATTTACCTCACCATTCCTTAATGTTGCAACTTGTTTCCTTTTTCAGGCTTCAGAAAAGTAAAAAAAGAGGCTGTCCTCCGGGTAAGATAGAAGTATTTGTATTTAATTTAAAATTATAATAAAAAGTATTGTGGGTTGCAAAATGGAAATGATTTATATATTGTTATCAGTTAAAAGTGCATTCAAAGTGTCCTCCTTTTAAAGTATGATCTAATCAGACTGGAAAGACTAAGTCAACTTGCCTAGAATCTCTTCCTTTCTGGTCAATGGAGTTTCCATTATTAGATTTCATAAAATTGTCTTGCTATCAGCTCCATGTTTAATGGGGACTCTGTTAATAAATGTTACCTTGAGTAAGGCCTTTTAAATATGAAATAATGTAGACTTTAGTATTTTCATTATTGTGTTGGGTTATTTCAGTGTAAGAATGAACACTAAGTGAATTTGGGAAGATCTCTAATCTTAGTTTAGCTTAATGTGAAAGTAATAAAGCAACATGAGATAATCCCATTGATGTTACCTTTAGAAAAAACATTGAGATAAATGAGTTGGATGGGTTCTAATACATCCTCCAAATGCCAAAACATCCTTTTTTAATCACAATATTAACTTGTGTCATCAATTTATTCACCAGAAAGAAGTAATTGAAGTGCAAAATGAAAACTAACTTTTTGCTGGTCTTTGGACTGATTACTGAAATGTACATATCGAATGGAATAGCAGAAAATTCAGGAGAGGAGGTACCACAGAGCGTAATGTTAAATCTCTTCCCTTTCAATGATTCTGATAAACAATATCCACATGATACTACTCAAGAATCATCTACAGAAAGCCCTTCACCATTAGTCTCTTTGCATAATTTCACAGAAAAGATTAACAATTTTGGATTCAATCTCTACAGGAAAATCGCACTGCAGCATGACAACAATATCTTCTTCTCCCCACTATCACTATCTTTTGCTCTAGCAATATTCATGTTGGCTTCCGAAGGGGAAACCCACCACCAAATAAGTCAATCTTTAAATCTGTCATTTATGAAAGAAAAAGATGAACAGTTTCTGACTTTGTTCCAACAACTAAGGCTTAACATCACCCAAAATGAAGAGTTCACTCTTTCGCAGAATAGCTTCTTTTTCATCCAGGAAGAATTTCAGATCAAGGATGCTTTCCATAACTTGTCCAAGCAATACTTTGACATGGATTTTTTGACAGTTGATTTCCGCAACTCTACTCTTGCCAAAAAAATTGTCAATGAGCACATTAAAAAGAACACAAGAGGAGAGATCCCTACACTGTTTCAAGCTTTTGATCAGCATACTAAAATTATTCTACTGAATTACATACTATTTCAAGGTAACTGTTTTTTCATTGATTATTTCATGGATTTTAAAGAGGAGAGCACAGGGTGCCAGCTACAGTAGTTTTATAAGAGTATCTCTCTGTAAAAATGTGAGGAATCTCTCCTTAATTTAGTCTCCCCAAATGTTTCAATAGAAGGGTTCATTCTCAAAGTTATTATTCCTTTTCCTATATGTTTTGTTTGTGGGTGGAAAGGCCAATTGGTTTGCATCAGTTATCCTTCTCATGTGACATATGTCACTGATATTTCCATGTAGTAAAGGCTATTATCACTTCTGGTCCTCATTTCTTATTTTGAACTCGAAGTGCAAATATTGCAAATGGTATTTAGGTGGGGAAATGTGTATACATTATGCATAAGCGCACAATTGTGCCTACCGTCCTTGTCCTATTGTCCCCAATTATTAGTTCTTATTTCATGTATTTAAACTTGTGCTTATTCTTATTTCTATTATATTGTAAGCATTTGACAAAACAAACAAACAAACAAACAAACAAATAAATAAAAATTACCTTCAGGAATGTACAGTGCTACTTCATGTAAAATTTAAGGCAATTCACCACCTTCATAACAAGTGAAAAAACTAAGACATAGTGGTACAGGTAGTCCTTAACCTACAACCATAATGGAACCTGCTCATTATAGTTGTATGTTGTGACAGCCATTAAGTGAGACAGCCTTGCTTAATGACCACTAATGCTCTCCTTGATGCAGTCATTAAATGACTATGTGGGTCCTGAAGCAGAGCATGGATGCCTCAGGGACGAGAGGAGGCCCTAAGAGGTCTACTGTTGTGGAGCGAGGGAATAGACGAGGCTTAGACCAGAGCATACAAGTAACAGTCTTTATTCAGGGAATAAAGGGTTGTCGCATCTGCCAGCTAACAAGGCAGACTGCAAGCGAACAACGGCTGGCTCTGCTCGACAGCCGGCTTTTATAGCCGACTGTCAAACGGAGCCAACCAATGGGAGCTGCTGGTGCTCCCGCTCAAACAGCGGACCTGGTTGGGGACTCCAACCAGTCCTAAAGACATAACATCTACCATAGGCCTGCCTATCCCAGGCCCCTTAAGCTATCACCTGAGACATCCCATGATCTGCTTCCCATTCCTTGGTGTCCACACTTTGTTGCTGGGCAATGTGACATGAATCTGGATATAGCCACCATTTCTTGAGCAACCACAATTCAATGTAGCCACTCAGAAAATGGCAGCCTCTTCCAGGATCACACCACGTGACCCTGCAACAAAGTGGCTTGCTACCTTTAGTTCAAAGGTAAGTGAGCAAGAGGATATGGGGCCTAGTGGGTTGGGTAGAAGGCCCAAGGCCTGCAGTGACCTGGTGGGGTCAACGGAGGAAGACAGGTGGTAGAGATAGGCAGATGGGTACTGCAGCATTCCTAAGGGCGAATGACAGAGGAGGTGCTGCCATGGCTGTAAGTAGCAATAGCACTCTCTGGGCAGTTTACAATGTCAGCATATTTCCCCCAACAATCTGGGTTCTCATTTTACCAACCTCGGAAGGATGAAAGGCTGAGTCAACCTTGAACCCCATCAGGATCAAACTGCAGACTGTGGGCAGAGTTAGCCTGCGAAACTGCATTCTAACCACTGTGCCACCACAGCACAGGGGGTCTGAATGAACTTTGAATGGCCACTAGTTATAAGTTGAGAACTACGTTTATGATATATAAATTCCTTGTGGTTTTGTGGAATTTGTCACCGAAAAAAACTGAAATTACCAAAGCCCCTGAAATATTCAGAATTCCATTATTTTAATTGAACCAGAATGCTAAGCCACCATTTCAAGGGGAAGTTGATTGATTATTTGATTGATAATTTTATATGGTCCATTTCACCTAAATGACTCTTCAAAAGTTCTTTGAAGATGACCCGGAACACATAAAAAAGCCCCACATTTTAATAATCAATTCTTATATAATTCAGGAGTGAGAAATTAAATTTTCTACAGTTCTATATTAATAAAACAGAGCATGATATTCCCTACCTGGTGACTCCTATTTGTTTAAGATATTGTTAGAACCTCCAGCCAGCATGTCTCCTGGTTTCTGTGACCTGAGATCCAGCACAGGTAGAAGACATCAGATAGGGAAGGAGTGATCTGGAAAAATGGCTACGCAAATATTGCTGCATAATCATTTAGCACATTAGTATGTTTCTTATCCTATTTGCTGAACCCAGGACATAGCAAAAGGAAAATTCTAGTTAATTTTTGTAATGGTATTTAAGGGAAATTCAAATGGCATCTTCTCTCACCCTAATGTATTAAGAGACTTATAGTAGGGATGAAGAATATTATATGTGAAAGTGAAATGAGACAATGCTTCCTTATGCCATTTCTGATCTTTATCAATGTAATGTTAAGTCCAGAAGGAGTTTTATGTCCAGAGTTCTGTATATGTTTTGGCTGAATGCAGTTAGATTATCAAGTGAATTCTCTCCCCCTACTAAAATATTTAATGAATATAATTTTGAAGCAAGGCCAGGCCTCATACAGATGTGTGTCATTATACCTCTTCTTGCAATTTTCATGGGAGGGTCAATTAAGTATTGCCTTATTTGGGCTGTATATTGTTGAATTTCTAATTTTTTAATGAATATCATGAATTTCATTTCTCTGTCACTTTCATAGCCAAAAAACGGGGAGTGAATGGGACCAGAAAAATATTTCCAGCATAGGCTGTTGCCTGTCAAATATTTGAAAAGAGCTCCATGGCAACTAAAAAGCCTATTGCAATTAAATATTGCTAATTTCACTTCTGTATTTTTAGCTCTTGCTCTGATTCTTTTCTAATTGCAAAGTTGCAATAAAGTGTGTTGCTGAGAGACGAGGGAGGATGAGTACATCCACTATCTTGAACATAAAGGGGCGGTTTAAATCATAGAGGGTTTGGTGCGTTTTAAGCAAATTGGAAAACATGCAGGATGGCACCCATTCCAGCTGGAGGTTACAAGGAGGCAACTAAACATTTCTTGGTGTGTGGGGGTGGGGAGAATTGGCATGATCACATTGAACAGTAAGGCATTAGCTTTTAAGAGACCAAAATATATTGCGATGGAGCCTCTAGTTCTGCCTCCATAGCTATTCAAAGAAGTCTTGTTGATCCCACAAACTTGTGCTGGGAATGACAGTGGAATGGGAGATCTTTGAATCTCCAATAGGGAAGGAAAACTGGTCAATAGCATAGATATCAAATGTAGAGCCACTGACTTCTCACTTGAGGCCATGTTCTGCCTTAGCATTGCAAGCAAAGTAGGTAGCACTAGAACCAAGAAATGGTTAAGCAGGATAATAGTTAGGTATGAATGAATGAATTTTGGATTAAATGTACTGAGGAGGATTATCTCTAACCAGAGACTTGATTAATGTGCAGCTCCTATTTATGAAAAGGAATCTCATTTGAAACTGGCATTAGTCCCTGTCATTGGAACAGAACCAGAGATTCAAACACAGGAGTGCAATATAGATTTAAAGTTTCAGCCATACTATGGAAGAATAGAACTTCATCTTTCAACTGAAGTAAATCAGGCTGATTTGTACCTGGATTACTGTTGAATTTTCCCTCAATAATTCTGGATTATATCACAATATAAAATAATGTTGCATTTCTTTATATTCTCAGGCAAATGGCTACATCCATTTCCTCCTAAATTTACAGAGCTGGAAACTTTCTATATAGACAATTACAGGACTGTTCAAGTGCCAATGATGTTCAAAAAAGACAGGATTGCCTCCATGTTTGATAAAGCCTTGCAGTGTTATGTGATAAAGCTGCCATACAAAGGAAGTGTGCAGATGCTGATTGTTTTGCCTGTGAAGGGAGCTGATTATATGTTTGTTGAAGATTATCTAATCAATGAACTTGTGGAATCTTGGCTTCAGACCATGAAGATCAGGTACAAATCATAGCAATCATGTCACATTTTTTATTCCTAAAATCGCGATACAAATCCTGTAGTACAAATTAAAATGGCCACTCTAACAGAAAAATAGCAATAGAAACCACAAGAAGAGAAAGAAAAGTGAGTAGGCCATTGAATAGGCCATTGAAATTTGCCAAAGACAGCCTTTTGATCTTTACAATATATTGCTTCATCAAAAATAAATAAAATCCATTGAGTTCCCTATTACAGAGTCTACTAAGAAAAAGAATTGGCTTTTACTTATTTAGAAAGGTCTATATCTTCTGTAATATCTTCTGCATCATTTTTGTGAAAGCCTTCCAGATGTCTGAAATTTTCATAGAGATTCCTCTTGCACAAGTTAAACCTACCAATTAATTGAAGTAAGACTTGTCACAGTCATTGCCTTTGCATCATTGATGCTCAAATTTTCATAGCATCCAGAAAGAAGAGAACAATATGCAAATGTTCTGCTGCCTGCTCTTTATCATCACAAGTGTTTTTTTTTTTGTATATGCAAAGGCCAGTGTATGCACATTTCCCTTCAATTTGCATTTATATTTGTTTCCATTACAGGAAAATGGATATTTACTTTCCAAGCTTCAAACTAGATCAGACATATCACATGGATCAGCTGCTTCAGGATTTGGGAATTAAAGATCTTTTCTCTTATAAAGCAGACCTAAGCCATCTCACAGATCATAAATTTGCAAAAATATCACAGGTAAAAAAAATAATTTGTAAATTCTGCAGCTTATTATATTGTTCAACCAAACATATTTAAGAAATAACATGAAGACCCCATTCATTTACTGGAGACCCACTTGCTAAACAGTTTCTTTCTCAATTTCATTATGCTAGCTATTTAATTAGTTGGAGGCAATAGAAAAAAGAAATAGGATTGTTATAGTTCAGTGACCCCTCCAATCTTTTGGGCGCCAGGGACTGGTTCCATGAAGAGAGGAGAGGGCGTGGTTTCTATTCTGTCCTAGGCTTCCCCAAAAAGTACTAAGCAAATGGCAAAACCTCTTTTATTAAATGAATGTGAATTTATTGTATTCATATTCAACCAACAACCTGGCAAACAGTCTTGCAAAGGTATACTCATTAGCTCAGACCTTCTCTATTTTGGAAAGCTGCCTGATAAATATTTCCACATGCATTGCTGACAGGGAAGGATTGGGCACAGCGTCTCTAGGTTGCACAGACAAATCTTCATGAGACTGGAACAAATGAATGAATGGTTTCCTGCAAAAGCCCCCCCCCCCTTTGCTCCTCTTTTAATCCTTTTGGAAGGGGCCATTCATCGTCTACCTGTGGTCTTACTTCCACATTGACCCTGAGTTCTTAATTAATTGTTCCTTCTTTTTGGCAGCTCTGCACATGCACAGGCTGGGAACTGGTTCCAGAAGCTCCCCCGCCTCACTGCTGTCCGAGTCTGAAGGCAGCTGATGAGTGCTAGCCTGCCCTGGCCCCATCTCTGCCTCTGACGCAGAGCCCTCGTCTGAGCCTTTCTCAGCCTCCAGGACTGGCCCAGGTTCCTGCCCAACCTTCACACTGTCTGCCTTTCTGCTGCTGGCGGGCCACAACACTTTCACATGTTGCCTGCATCCCACAGATGGGGATGCAGGTCCAGTTCTCCTTTCCTCTCATGATTCGCACAGGCAGCGGGTTGGAGTGCACTTCTGCATGCACGCACACACACACACACACACTCAACTTATGCAGACTAAGCTACATGCTCATGCACCAGCCCACCGCACACACAGCCCAGTTCTCTTCTCCCCACCCTCCCAGCTAGGCTACCAACCGCAGAGGTTGGGGACTCCTGTCCTACAGGAAACCTGCTTCCTGCTAATAACTTCCTTGACTGTGTTAACTATCCTAGTGATTTTTGGGGCTCAGTCATGTCCAGAAATCTGGAGATATTTGATCTTTTTCACTATCCATTTTAATTTCCCTTTTTCTAATCTCCCTTCAACAGAATTTTTATTTTTTGAAGTTCAGTGCTGGTGTATCCCCAGTCCCCTTATTGAGACAAAGTGTTTGTAGCTGTGGATTTAGGATGCTGCTTCCATATAAGTGAAAAAAATGTATGCATGCTCAATTTTCAGTAAGTTAAGTGGAAATCTGCAGACCGGTTGATAGGAAATGTGAGCAATTTGCTAAAGATCTCCCTACATTTTCACTCTTTTTTAGATTCTTCAAAGAGCAAGGGTTGAGGTGAATGAGAAAGGAACAGAAGCTGCAAGTGTCAGTGGATCAGAAATCATGGCATACTCTTTGCCTTATATTATGCGGATAAATCGGCCATTCATTTTTATGATATATGAAGAAATTACCAAGATTTTATTGTTTTTGGGCAGAGTTACTAACCCTACAGAACTGTGAATTAAACAAAACCTAGTAATTTCTTTTTGATGCACCCTATTTTAGTGGCATACCCCCCTCCTACCCACAAGTCAACTACTTGTTATACCAAGAACACATTTTAAATATGCCTTCTCACTAACTTCTGAATTTTCAGGAGAAAAATAGGTATGCAGAAAACAGGTAAACATTTTCCTTCTTAAAATATTTTCATAAAAAATTCTCTCCTTAAAACAATGTTTTTCTCTTATGCTATTAAATAAGGCAAGCAGTATCTTTCAGGAAAATAGAATTGGAATAAAAATTTAATGGAAGAAATTATATTCACACAATCCTTTTTCCCAAAGCATTCAGCACTAAAATAGCAAAAAGGAGCATGGTCAAAGAGGAAATTCCTCTTTGTGGGGAATATCTTCATTCAGACAAAGCAATATGTCAAAAATAATGGGCATGTTCTCCAGAATTATTAATCCATGATATATAAAAATCAGGGAGTTGGCGACAAAAAAGTATCATTTGTTCAGATGTTATGGTCATGAAGTCTACATTTAAATATAGCTACAAATTACTGCACTTTTTTAAAAGGTATATCGTACATTATTGTTGTTTAAAAGTAGTTGGGTCCTCTTCTCAAATAAAGAAATTACAGATGTTTTCTGCAAGCTGATCAGAATTGAGACCACAGCATAGTGCTATAAGTTAATGCTACTATCAAAAGTATTTGTTAGCATGGGAGAATTGTTACCTCTGGTATCACGATCCATTCTGGAGCTTATCTAACAATTTCAGTCTGGCAGACGAATTGCTGAAAGCAATCAATCAAAGCTATTTCAAGTCCTTTGTGAGTTTATCCTGATCAGCTTGGTCTTGCTTGAAGCGCACAGATCCACAATAAGAACTTTGCACTTGTTACATGGAAGATTAGCAGCAGAAGTGAAGAGAAAATAAAATGTATTTCATGTAGTTAGCATGAAAATGAGAAATGGTAGAGGTGGGGGAGCAAATCAGATTGTGGAAACTACAGAGGCATCTCACTGCTATACGACCAAGGCAAGATCTTTGCCTGCATTCTTTTGTATGGACTTGTCATTGTCTTGGAAAGGAATATCCCACAGGTGCAGTGTGGCTTTCAGGCAGAATGGAGTACAGTGGGAGTAGTATTTGATATGAGGTGTGTCCAGAAATGCATTGAGCAGAACACGCCTCTTTACTGTCTTCCTTGAACCCACAAAGGCATTAAACACTGTAAAGAGGGAGTCTCTCTGGATCTTCCTAAGACATTATGGACGTCCAAGGAAATTTGTGAGGTTGATTCAGCTACTCTACAACAGAATCACAAGACAAGTTTTTTACCATGCTGATCAGCTGCATTTGTCATTTCCAATGGAGTTAAACAGGATTGTGTGCTAAACCCAGTTCTATTCAATCTGTTCTTCACTTGCATGTTATCACATTTTGTCCAAGTGGTACTGTATATTAGGTACCAATTGGATGCCCCTTTCTTTGACCTTCACCCTTTGAATGCACAAAGTGCTTCTATATAGTCACTCAATTAACCCTCTTTGCTAATGATTGTGCATAGCTGATGCACAGAGACAGTGATTTCCAATTGATGCTGAACAATTTCTCAGATACAGCTATGATCTGATTATCAGCTGATTAGATTATCAGATAATCAGCCTGATTATCAGTCTGGACAAGATTGAAATAATTTAGCTGGCCATGCTAAATTATCTATATCTGTAGAACCAAGGGTCACTATTGATGACACCTAGTTGACAAATGTAAACAGCCTCAGATTCTTGGGAAGCATCATCTCTAGAGATGGATCTTTGAACCAAGAAATTGACTCCAGAATTAACAAGGCCAACCAGGCACCACCTGCACACTAGAGTGCTTTATCAACATATCAACCTTATCTCCACAAAACTGAAAGCCTCCAGGGTGGTGGTTATCCCTTCTTTCTTATATAGATGTGAGTCTGGACTCTGTACTGAAGACACATCAAACAACTTAAGAAATTTCATATGTGCACTCTCTAGTCCATCTTTGGCAGAAGTTGGCAAGATTGTATCTCCAATCTGGAAGTCTTGGTTCACAGAGTCAACCAGAATTAAATCCCTGATTTTAAAACCCAGATGATTATTAGTGCAACATGTCACCAGAATGGATTACCACCATATGCCTTACCAGCTGCTCTATAGCATCTGGAATCTGGGAAAAGACCTCAAAAGGTTGACCATGCAATTGCTCAAAGATGCTGCAAAATAAACCTTAGGTCACTGTGACATCCAGCCAAAGGAACTAGAAGCTGTGGCTGCTGACAGAACCTACTGGCTAGCCCTGCACTATGAAGCTTCCATCAGCTTTGAAGACAGCACTGTCAAAAACTGATAGAAATCTGTGAATGGCATCATAGTGTAACATCGATAGTTACTACAGTACGACGGTGTATTTCCAGTGCTCCCCCCCCCTTGTGCTAGACTCTGCACCTGCAGACTGAGACTACAGAGCCATATCTGTGTCCATGGATAATTGCCCTAATGCTTCTTCTTTGAACCCAAAGGACCACTATACAGACTTGATCACATAATTTATAATTATGCAGCACTCTGCAAAGGACAATATGCACAAAATACTGGAAAGTTTCACTTTTGGGAAACAGTGTATGAATTGCATCATAAGAGAAGGCTGTATTGGATGTTAGTTAAGAAAAAAGGACTGACACTAGGTAAAATCTGGGAGAGTGTCTATAGACATGATAAAAAAAACATCACGGAGGAATTTAGTTGTTACATTTGGAGAATGCTCTCCGCATGATACAAAAACAAAACAAAACCCACTTATTCCAAGGCAAGCCACTGGTTCATGGAGCTCAGTATCATTCAAATATGGCAACAGTTTCAGATAGATATGATTTGCAAACCCATCTGGAAAGACCAGGTATTGAAGCTAAAATCTTCAACACAGAAAACATGCTCTACTCACTGAGCCTTTCCAGCTACTGGTGTTGCTACTTTAGTGTTTAAGTGAATAGCTTATTCTTCAAGAGGTTGATTTGGTATTATAGGAACAGCGAATTTGCTGCATGTATATTAGACTTATGGATTAATCACTAATGTAGCAGATACAGAATATTTCTGTCTCCATTTTTTAATTTTTTTTTCTTAAATTTAAATTTAAAGCTGCAAATTAAATCTCCCACCCAAAACATTCCAATATTTTAATGGCCTAAGTTTTATTGTGCATAAAGCATTCATTATTTCACATTGTAAAAAGTAACCACACATTTATTCATTCACAAATTAGATTATCTTTATCATACACCAACATATTTAAAAAAACAGATACTCTGATATCAATATAGTTTTGCTGATTGCATTTGTGAAGTAGAGAAGCTGACAATAGCTTCATACAGTCTCTCTCAAGTATTGGCATAAATTGAATGTTTTAAATAGAACTGCATTTGGCAGACAAATTTTGATAGGTATGTTAGCATGAATACAAACAGAATGATGTTGATATAGCTAAAAGCATGATGGCTTGAATTAACTACTAATTAAAAACTAGATTAATCATTTCTAAAATGTTGGATAAAGAGAAACTACAATAGGATATACTGGTAAATTAAATAAAGTATTTGTACAATAAAATTGCAATGTGAAATTTAAGAAATCATTCATATGCTATTTGGAGGTATCTGTTTCTTATTAAAAAGTGAAAAGAAATCCTCTTGACATTTCATATACCAGATAAGCAATATTATCTAAAATTATAGCAGAGGTTTATTTTAAAGGACTACACTTCTCCACATTTCTCTGTTCATGCTTCCAGATTCCACACTGAAGCTTCTTCGATATTTAAAAGCTTTTTCATAAGAGAAAGTGTCACTTGTTCAGTTAATTCTTATACGCAGAGCAATTTCACACATATGGCCCTATTTCCATAGCAAAGGCAAATTAGGAGTCCATAAGCTTGTAAATAGCTATATTTTAAAATAGAGGGCACTTTCATTCCAAACTGAATAACCTGAACTAGTAGAAGGCATAATTGAGAGGGGGGAAGTAGGGAAACCCTGTCTCTTTAGCTGCAGCAGATTTAAAGCACATTGCTAAAGTAACGTTGAATTAAGCACTTCACTTACAACATTGGCATTCTGCACATATTACATTATTTCTATGAAGATATTTTACAACATAGGAATTTATTTAACTGACAGAAGATGTTAACATTATGGTATCAAATCAATCCCTCCTTCCTGGTCCTTAAATTCAAAGTTGTACTCTAGCTTTGTCCAATCCTGACTTCAGCCACATTGCCTCCAGTGGTCTTTGGTGTGCATGCTTTCTTTCACCAATTCTAGGAGTTTGATTTTCTGTTTTTCCTTGAGGGGAAACAAAAACACTATTATCACACAGAGCAGATTACATTAACAGTGTTCAGAATTGCTAAATTCGTGCAGTCATCATCCACAGCTCCAAAACTGTTGTGATCTTAAACACATGGATTGTAACTAAAAAGAATCAACATTATTTCTTTGAAATAATAAGATGCTTTAAAAAAACATTAATGATTCAAGGCACACTCACTTTTCCATCCATTGTGCCATCCAACTCCATTAGCTTCCTTCCCACCCATCCCCCATACCCAGTGGATTTTCTTTATGCTGAAATTGTCCATAGATCACTAAACAACAAAGAAAAGTCTGCATATAGACCTGAGAATACACATATCTTAAAACTGTTTGGAAAAGATACATGCATACATATTAAAAGACTTTCCTTATAGAATTTCTTTTTTAAATCGGACTCATTTGTTTTAATAGTGATCAACAAGAAAACTGGGTGAAGCCATCCTTAAGCATGTGGGTATCAGTAAGCTAACAATATGTGGTTCTACAACTACCCCTGGGGCTGAGCCTTCCATGAGATGCTACAAAGGTGCATCCTCAATGCTTGGATACTTATGGGTTTGGTAGGAAGAATCACTTCAAGCTTAAAAATACTGAATGGCTGTGGATTTGGCACTTGCCTTCTCCCCAGTGAATTTCCTTTGCTAAATTTGGATATAGTATCATTCACCTATGCAAAGTTGGTCTGCAATCTGAGGAACCTCTTAGACTTGTGATTCTTGTCTGAAAACCAGATGGCAACCACGGCCAAGAGATCTTCATACATTGAAATGAACTTGTACTCATTTCTGGATCAGAAGACATTTCATGGTCAATCACACCTTAGTCACCTACTGATTGAACTACAACAGCATGGTCTACACCGGCTGTCCTTAAAAGCATTCAGAAGTTTCAGCTGGTCCAGAAAGCAACAGTGTATGCAATGCATATGTCTTACTACAGAATCCTGATACAATATTGCTGCCACATGAGTTACAGTGATTTCCATCTACAATTCAAGGTGACAATTGTTACCTTTAAAATACTACATAGCATGGAACCAAGTTACTTGCATGACTGCTTCTCTGGTGGTTTCTGTCCAAATCCAACTGTGCAGGTAAGTATTAGATCCCTTTTGGTGGGCCTTAGGAATCATGCCTTCTCTGTCATGCTGTCTGTCTTGTGGAATAGCCTGCCCCTGAGATACAGATGGCACTAAGCTTAGTAGCCTTTCAGAAGGCTGTGAAGATCAACTTTTTGACAAGGACTGGGACTAGAAGATTAATGGACTTCTGGCATGAGTTGAGTTTTATATATTAAAAATGATATATTTAGGGCCCTGTACTTACTCTTTATTTAATGGATTTGTAAATCTTGGATGATAATTTCATTTTTGTGCATTCCCCTGAGTTCGTCTGATAGGTGGAAGGCCTTATACATTTTTTAAATATACAAATAAATGTAAACAACAAAGGAATAGTGCTTCCCATAGAAGAGAATATATGTAGCTCAGGGTTAAACAGTGCAGTCATTGGTTTTCTCTTTTCACTAGTGTGTAAATATGGTTTATTTCTATGTATCTATTGGTGGTTGATTTGTCTGAATGCCAAGTTTCCAGGAATTCCTTAGCCTTTTTGTGTTTAGTTTTAGTAGAGCAAGCTACTAAACAGGGAGCAAATCCCACATTAACTTGTATTAATTATGTTACCTACTTGAGTAATGAAATGTCTACAGACAAATGCTGTAAGCCACCCAGAATTGTTGGATATGACATGGGTGACAAATAAATTTAATAATGTTTAATAAATAAACAAACAAGCTCAGAGAGCTCCTAGGACTCTACAAGGATTCCACATTGGAATCTGTTTCTAATATGGTATCTGTCCATATTGGACAATTTTGACCTATTTCTCAATGCCTGCAAAGGGGAACACTGAAGATCCCTGTTGAATGTGACTCAATGGAGCCTACAATCAACTAGAAAATTATTCAGCACGGTTACAGGAGCTAAGAAATTTTTCACTGACAAACTGTCTCTGATTCAACTTCTCCCATCTCTTCCCTTTTCTGCCCTTTTGGCCACTCTGAACTCTGCCATCTATTCCACCACTGCCAATGCCATCAACTGAATTTGCCATCTTCTTCCTCCCAGTACTGGCCCAGGATCCTGGCACTAGATGAGGGGTTGACCCAGGGACATGAGCAGAAATTGCAGGAAGAGTGACAATGCCTTATTTGCCAAAAGGAATTTGCTGGGCCCAGCCAGGGAAAAAATAGCTGAACAAAGCTGGTAGAAGAGACAAGGTGGTAGTGTAGAAAGGAAAAAATAGAGGGATGGACCAGTGAGGGCCAGCAGTTGCCTCAGCCAGGCATGCCCTTCCTCCTGCTGGCTCCAGTGCCTAGTGGGGCTCCCATAGTTGATTTTCCAGGAGCATCTCCAATGCAAGCTGCAGAGCATGCACTGCATCTCTGGGAAGCCCTTGTCCCTCTGCTTCCTTCAGTTCTGCCCTACCCCGAATGACATCTTCCATTTGGTCACTACTTTCATCTAGGGAGTCTCCACTGCTGCCTTTCCTGCCTTGCCTGGTGATGGAGCGTGCTACCATCCCATCCTCCTGTACTATCCACAGTATGTAGGCTATCACTCCTCATACTGGTAGCAGATGATGATGATGATCCTTCTCCACTCGCACCGCAGGCCTGCCTCCTCCATTGGCCAAGCTCAGAGACCTCCCTTTGTAAGACAAGGCTCCACCACCTAGCCATATTCACCATACACATGCCAGCACTTGGATACTAAGCCAATATTGTGAGGAAGACAGACAAGTCAGCTAGGGAAAGTAGAAGTGGTGGCAGGGATAGGCAAGGTGTCAAAAAGGGTGGAGATGTGGGAGGGAGCAGAAGCAGAGGCAGTTCATGCTGGGTAAGATTTGTATTTATTTATTTAATTAAAGAATTTATATGGTCACCCACTCACTTTCAGTGACTCTAGGTGGCTTACAAAAAAACCCACACCCCAATATAAAAAGAGTAAAAACAATAATACCCCCACCCCATGGCAACAAGCCAGCAAACAAGTTACTTGATGGGCTCCATCTCACAATTGGTTCCCCAGACCCATTGACAAAACCAGGTCTTCTGGGCCTTGTGAAAGAGTGTCAAAATGGAGCCCAGTGTAATCTCCATGGGGATGATATTCCAAAGGGAGGGAGCCACCATGGAGAAGACCCGCCAAATTTACCTCCTTAGGGTAATGTGACTGTGCGGTGTTGCAACCATTGTAAAGGCAGGCCAGGTGCCAAATACTCAGATTTTAATCACATGACCACAGGGACACTGCAACAGCCAGAACTTCAAGAAATGGTCATAACTACCATTACTGTTATAATTTTGAACAGTCACTGAATGAATCATCATTAAGCGAGGACTACCTCCAATTAATTCATATACTTGAAGTGTCTATTCCAGTCCTTCAAACTATGTGTTAAATTACTTTTGAAAATGGAGAGGCTTTCAAAAATATGACATGAATGATGGCATGACATTTATTTTAAAGAAGAAAAATTAATAATCTATGGCCACCAGGTTTTTTGGGGTATGTGTGGGTGTGGGTGTGTCTAATTTAGCTTGTTGGAATATAAAATATAAAAATGATAATAATTTAGTTTGTTCGATCCTAGCACTATGAATAAATTATATATTTATTTTTATTCACTTTGTATGGATTCATTCTTTATGTTGCTTTCAGCCATATTCTGCTTTCATTGCTTTTTTTTTTTCTTCCTAGCATTTTCTCGCAAGTGCACTTTTTTCAGATCAGAGTGTTGACTCATTGGTTGCAACAAAAATTGACCAATTGGGTTCTCATTGGAGCCTGACATCTTAGGCTGAGAGAGTGACTGGCCCCAAATCCATCCAGCTGGCTTTCATGTGCAATGTGGGATTAGAACTCCTAATCTTCTGGTTTCTAACCTGGATCCTTAACCCCTAAACCAAACTGGCTCTTTTCTGCTACCATTGCTTAACTGTTAGAAAGATTATGTTGAAAGACAACTATCTTAAACATAAATAATATTGCCAGAGCAATCATACCTACCTGTCATTGTTACTTGCATTTCTTAATTTGATGAGTAATAACGTGAATACGTTTCCTGTGTTTTTCATAAAGATATTTATTTCTGAGTACTAATGTTAAATTAAAGGAGTTGTTTAGAACATTAATAGATATTTTAGCAGTATATGCCCACATGGTAAAGTATTACTTATCCCAACCCACATTAAAATTATTCATCTTAAGAATACTAATGCCTGACTAGTTATATATTTTAATGTTTTGTGTAGGAGTGTAAGAATATAAGTTATTATGTTGAAAGAAAATATCCAAAGCTCTTCACAATGAGCAGACATGCAAAAGTTAATAAAACCAAATACACTATCACAGTAGCAGAACATACTTTTGTAATTCTCTATGTTTGTGATTCATGTTTGCTGTCTATTTGAATATGACTCATCAAACATAGTCTATTTGCTAGAAATGGGAATGAATATGTTCTGTTTCGAAAACTCACTGATGCAGGTCTCCTGTGGGTAAAATCACTTTATGGATGAACTCCTATGAATAGCAATACACTACCAATGAAAGTTACAGGCCTACTGTAAACTGAAAATTGATTCAGGTATCTGGGAATTCTCAAAGCTTCCAGCTGAACACTACTGAAATACAAACTGGGATGCAATCATATATCTTTCTAGTTTTCAAAACAATGGTACAGATAGTCCTCAACTTACAACAGTTCGTTTAGTGACCATTCAAAGTTACAATGGCACTGAAAAATGTGACTTATTAACTGTTTTTCATAGTTATGAGCTTTGCAGCATCCCCACGATCATGTGATCCAAAGCTTGGCAACTGGTTCATATTTATGACCAAAGTCAGGTGATCACCTTTTGCGACCTTCTGACAAGCAAAGTCAACGGGGAAGCCAGATTCATTTTAACAACCAGGTTATTAATTTATCAACTGCAGTGATGCACTTAACAACTATGGCAAGGAAAGTTGTAAAATGGGGCAAAACTCATTTAACAAATGTCTCATTTAACAACAGAAATTTTGGGCTCAATTGTAGTCACAAGTCAACAACTACTTGTATTCACAGTGCTCTTCCATGTACAAAATGCCTCCGCCTCCACCAGACAGCAGAAACGGGGCTCATATGTTTGCAATCACAGCCCTATTTCTGCAGTCCAACAGAGAGGCTGAGGTCCACTCAACAGGCAGCAATTTCAGCCAGCCCTCAGAGGCAAAAGGGAAATCTGGCAGGTGGTAGCAGCTTGCAAACTTCTCTACTGGCTTCCCTACTGACTTTCTGAAAAAGTTAGCAGAGATAATTGCAAATGGCAATCACATAATCACAGGGCATTGGTCATTAAGTGTGAATAGGTTGCCAAATGTGGTCATGTGATCACAGGGGGAGCAACACAATGTTTTATAGCAAGAGCACTTAAGACTTATATACTGCTTCACAGTGCTTTATAGCCCTCTCTAAGTGGTTTACAGAGTCAGCATACTGCCCCAACAACTGGGTCCTTGGAAGGATGGAAGGCTGAGTCAACCTTGAGCCAGTGAAGATTGAACCCCTGGCAGTCAGCAGAATTAGCCTGCAATATAACATTCTAACCACTGTACCATGTCTTATGATGGCCAGAAGTGTTTTATGGGCCATAAAGCACTCTTTCTGGGGCAACTGTAATTTCAAATAGCTGTAAATTGAGGATTACCTGTAATATCAAAAAATACAGGATGCTGATGAATCAAATTGTAAAATTACAGTGCCTACAGTAAACAATGTTTCTTTAATTATCAGTACATTCATACATATGAATTGTGCCTCTGTAGACCATCATTTGAATTCATGGCTCAGTTTAAGATTATTCCAGAATGATGATCAGTACAAGTACAAAGTCATATGTGTGATTCACAAAGATAGTGAATAGTAATTCCATATTTCTCTTACCCACATCTAACAGCATTAACATACAGTGATAACTCGATTGCAGCTATTTCTGATAATAATGATTATTTTAGTCATCATACTAACCAAAACTACCATAAGAATTCTAGTTCTTTGCACAGTATATTTGGGCCAGGAACATTGTTTTTAAGATGAAATAGCTTACCAAAACACACATCGTCTCCCAAATACTAAATCAGAAGGGGTGTTGGTCTTACCTGAGACGCTCCTTCTCAGATGGTGGAGACAGGATCCAGGCATGGGATATATTCAGCTCTGCTTGAATAGAAAAACTGAAGACACCCCCCCTTTGGGCTACCATCTCCAGTTCTCTATGGAAATCGAGGTCTTATTGTAGTCACTGTAACAGTTCCATCATTAGGCATAGCCCATAGTTTGTACCGTCCTACACACTCAAGACCATAGAGGCCAGTGAAAGGGGTGCGATTGGATCCTGTCTCCACCATCTGAGAAGGAGCGTCTCAGGTAAGACCAATGCCCCTTCTCCAGAGTGGTGTCAACAGGATCCAGGCATGGGACATACCAAAGCAAATGTCCTAAGGGTGGATTTCTGGCCGCTACTGAGAGTAAGTTTCTGGCAAAACCTTCTGTCCAAACACCGCATCAGCGGAAGCAAAGAAGTCAAGGCGATAGTTCCTAATGAAGGGCGAAGGGGTAGACCAGTACACTGCTCAACATATCTCTTCCACCGAAGCCTGTGTAGTCCAAGTTGCTGTTGTGGTGGTGTTACGGGTAGAGTGAGACGTGACATGTGTTGGACCAGGTAAACCTTCTTCTGTGTAAGCTTTGGCAATGGTCATTCTAATACACCTGCCTATGGAGGAAGAAGATACCTTCTGATCCAAGGAATTCTGATGAAAGGAAATAAACATAGCCTCCATCTTTCTAAAGATAGCTGTTCTTTTCAGGTGTATGTGAAGAGCTAGCCTTACATCTAAAATGTGCCAGAGTCTCTCTCTAGGGTGAGATGGATTTGGACAAAAATTTGGCAAAATGAGTTCTTGTGCCCTATGGAAATAAGAATTGACCTTAGGAATAAAGATCAGATCCAATCGCAGAACTGCGCGATTTGAGTGGAAGATACAGAGGTCAGCTCTGACTGACAGGGCTGCCAACTCTGATATCCTCCTGGCCAATGTAATGGTCACCAGGAAAATAACTTTGTAAGATAGATATTTTAGGGCGACAATTCTTAGAGGCTCAAATGGTGGGAACATAAGGGCCCGAAGAACCTTAGATAGATCCCAGGTGGGGAACCTATGTATCACCGCCGGTCTTAAGTTGGTTGCTCCTTTGAGAAACTGACGTATTAATGGAATCTGAGCTAATGACTCTTGGTTGCCAAAGGACAGTGCAGATGAGAGTGCTGCCACCTGTCTGCACAGTATGGTGGGATCAAGACCTTTGTCCGACCTTTCTTGTAAAAACTCTAACACCTGGGTGACTGATGCCTCGGTGAGGTCAAGACACCTTCCTCTGCTCCATATACCGAAGGCCCTCCATGTGGCTTCATAAATTCGAATGGTCAATGGTCGTCTGTCCACCTGGATGGTGTTGATGATTTGAGAGATTGCCCCCATTCAGAATCCGCCTCTCAAGTGCCAGGCGGCCAATTGGAGCCACTGGGGCTCTGGATATTGGATTGGCCCCTGGCTGAGGGAGATCCTGTCAGGGGGAATTCTCCACAGTCGTGACACTGACAGACTGACCAAGTCCGCCAACCACAGCCTTCTGGGCCAGTATGGATCCACAAGGAGAATCTCCGCCTTCTGCTGCAAGGTCTTCTTGATGACCGCTGGAATGAGGGGCAACAGAGGGAAGGGGTAAAGGAGCCCCTTCAGCCACTGACAACGAAGGGCATTGATCCCTTCTGCCCCAAGATGGGAACCTAGAGAACAAATGAGGCAATTGATGATTTGTTGCAGAGGCAAAGAGGTCAACTATTGGAGGGCCGAATCTTTCTGAAATCTCCTGGAACAGAACTGGGTGCAGGGTCCACTCGGGAGTGATCCATTGTAGACATGTTCAACCAATCTGCCCAAACATTCAGCACCCTTGAAATGTGCTCTGCTTTGACTGATATTATGTTCTTCTCTGCCCACTTGCAGAGACAAAAGGCCTCTTTCATTAAAGTTCTGGAATGCATCCCCCCTTGACAATTGATGTGCACCTTAGTGACCACATTGTCCGTTAGGTAAAGCACATCTTGTCCCACAATTTGCAACTCGGATTCCCTGAGAGCAAGGTGGGCTGCCTGTAGCTCTAGCCAATTGATGTTGTTTTTTAAGTTGGTAACGGTCCAAGTGCCCTACACGACCTTGTTTTGACAGTGGCTCCCCATCCTGACAAGCTGGCATCAGTAGTTATTGTTATACGGTCCTGCTCTCTAAACAAGCACTCTTTATCCAAGGCTGGGGAGGTCCACCAAAGTAAAGATGACATTTTTGGTGGTAATCTCATTTGTATGTGTGAAGTTCCTTTCTTTGCCCTCTGATATGGGAGCAAGAACCACTGTAACTCCCATGAGTGCATTCATTCCCACGGTACAATATTGATGCCCGATATCATCTTACCCAGCAGTTGAGACATTTGGGTAGGGGAGGCCATCCTGGTGGAACAGAAATGATGTGCTAACATTTGTAGGTCCTCCCGTCATTGCTGGGAGAGATAAACCACTTCGGTCGTCGAGTCTATTATCGCCCCAAGGTGCAATAGATGTGTTGTGGGATAAAAATGGCTTTTTACCTGGTTGACTAGGAACCCGTGAGTCTCTAAAGCCTGCAACGTAGTTTTCAAGTCATGTACTGCCTGATCTTGGGAGACCAACTGAATAAGGATATCACCCAAGTAGGCCAATATCTGTATTGGGACAGTTCTGAGGTGAGCTGTCAAGGCAGCCAGGATCTTGGTAAAGGTCCTGGGAGCTGACCCCAAGCCAAACGGGAGGGCTCTATATTGAAGGAGCCTGCCCGCATAGCAAAACCTCAGGTACTGACGATGGTCAGATAGGATGGGAATATGCAAGTACACCTCGGTGAGGTCTATTGATTTTAAATAGTCCCCATTTCTCACGCTCTTCAAAATGGATTGAAGCGTGTGCATCTTGAACCTGCAATACATAATGAAAGAATTTAGTCTTTTGAAGTTCAGAATAGCCCTCCAGCCCCCCCAAAGCTTTTGGAACCACAAACAGCATCGAGTAGAAGCCGTGTCCCTGCTGCTCCTCCGGAACCACTTCCATGGCTTGAATTATCAGGTGGTGTTGAATTGACTCCTCCATCAGTTTTTGTCTGGAGTTGTTTGTCGACAAAGGGCAGCAGGTAAAAAACCTTGGGGCACTGAATCGGAATTCTAGGGCAAGCCCCAACCTTGTTGTCTGTCTAACCATGTATCAGAGATCATTTGCTCCCATTGGTCTGCGAGAAAATAGAGTCTGCCACCAACAGGAGCCGCAGAGTGAGGTTCATTTGTATTTGCGAAAGGGCCTGTTGGTAGGCCCTCAAAATGGCCATTTGCCCTGTGGTTGAGATCTTGCCTTGTAACAGCCACCTTGTGAAGTCTGGGTGTCTTGTCGCTGACCAAAGCTCCCTTGATTCCGCTGTGCAATTGTCCTGTAGTATGGGGCACGAAAGAAATGACGAACAAAGGGTAGGAACCTGGTTTCTCCCTTCCTTGAAACCGACTGCAGGATCTTGTGTTTGTCCCTGGACTCGACAAGAACAGGATCTAACGGGGCACCAAAAAGTTTGCCACCTTTATACGGTGCTGACACCAACTTCCACTATCGTTTGGTGTGTTGCCTGCCAATATCTGAGCCACAGCAAACAGCGAGCTGCTACTGCTGATGACAATGCGCAGGTTGCAAACTTCACAGAGTTCAGTGTTGCATCTGCCATGGACTCAGCCGCTGCAATTACCTGGTTGAAATCCTGTTGTGTTCTAATGTTGCTGGTAGATACCTGGCCCTGCATTTGACGTAGACAGATTAAAGATGCCCTGATAAAGAAGGATGCCGCTGTGGCGATCTTAACTGCCCATGCCGCTGCCTGGTGCATCTTTCACCAAACTAAGTCCTTATCCTCACCCTTGAGGACATCGTCTGCATTGTTAAGTGTGGCTGAAGAGGAGGCGAGTGCTAGGACAGGGTCATCTACCTCCGGAAGATGTAGAGCTTTTGCAAGCAGTGTGTCCATGTTGTAGAAATGCTTGTCGAAGGCAGTAGCCCCTGAACTCCTGAGCTCCTGGTAAATCTAACTGCCTTTAGACCATATTGAAAAATATCTTGTATGAGGGAATTACTTCAGCCTCCTCCTTTGGGTCTGTGAATAGTGCTTCATTACCCTCAGCCTTATTTGTAGGGATTGGGAGCTTTGTGTTAAGATCTAGCCCAGTTGCACTCTTGGCCTTGGGAAACAATGGCTTAAATAAATGGAGTCTAAAAAGCCCTTTGAACCCAGATTTTTTGGGTTCAGTTTCCTCCTCCGACAGTTCCTATATCTCAGGGTTTGCCAACCTTTTGGACCTCAGGGACCACCAAAATCATAATTTTAAATCCCGGGGACCACTAATATGAATTTTGACTGATGGTGGCTTGCTGACATTGGTGGGAGAGAGAGAAAGAGAGAGAGAGAGAGAGAGAGAGAGATCTGATCTAACCTCTGTCTCTCTCTCTCTCTCACACACACACACACAAACAAACACAAACACACAGAGGCAGGGGTGATATTCAAATTTCTTAACAACTGGTTCTGTGGGCATGGCCTAATTTGTGGGTGTGGTTTGGTGGTCATGTGACTGGCTGGGCATGGCTTGTGTGTAAATATTATAAATATTTATGTAAATATTGATTTTTTTTATTTAAAAAAGAGCAACTTTTACCCAAAATCAGGCAAAGCAGGTAGGCAGACTGAGTTGCTCACAGAATCACAGATTAACTTAGAGATCTATGATTCTGCAATTGGCTGCCTGAGTCTGTCACATAAAATTTGCTTGCAAACTCATAAAATTTGCTAGCAAACTCACAAAATTAACTCACAACGCACCATGTATGCAAATATTGAATTTTATATTTTAAAAAGAGCAACTTTTACCCCAAATCAGGCAAAGCAGACAGGCAGATTGAGTTGCTCACAGAATTACAGATTCACTGCAGTCGGCTACCTGTACTGAATAATAGAAGCTTCAGTCCTAAGGAAGGTTCGGCTCTGCAGAGCCGAAGATCTAAAGATTAGCTAGAAAGCAAGAAATGCAACGATTTCCTTCTTTTAGCTAATCTAAATCTCCTGGCACAACAGAACAGCTGATGGTCAGGAAAAAAAAGGAAAAATAGCAACTTAGCAGGCAAGTTTGCCAGGTAAGGATTTGAGTGGGTGGGAAGAGTTCCGAGGGGCATGTGGGCAGCACAGTCTTGTGTTCCTGTGAGCCTGGATTAATTGCTTTTGGGGGTGCTTTGGGGGTGACATTCTCTGTGGACCACCAAAATTTTCTCGCAGACCACCAGTGGGCCATGGCCTACCGGTTGGCGACTGTTGCTCTCTCTCTCCTTCCTCAACAGAATAGTCAGACTGGTCCTCTTCTGAGGAGATCAAAAAATAAGGGTGGAACAACATAGAGTCAGTCCTTGGAGGGTGACTCTTCTGTTGACTGTGGTGTGTAATGGCTGGGATAGCACCTAACTGACCGGATGGGATACCTTGCTGTGTTTCCTCCCTCAGTCCCTGTCTAATTACCTCGGTAAACCATTGTTGCACCTCCATTGGCATTAATTGAGCCCCTATAGTTGGGAGGTGGAACGAGTCAGAGACTGGTTTGGGCACTATGCCACCAACCCCAGCTTGTTGGCATGTTGGGACAGGTGTAGGTGGAAAAACAGGTACCATTGGAGAGCAACCCAGCATCTCTGAAGTTTGAGGATTCCTAATCGATTGCCCCAAAGTCTCTGCAACTAAGACTTCCCACTAGGGGTCAACTGGACAACGTGTCGGATCCCCCCGGGCTCCATTATTCTCCATAGGAAGATTAAGATGTAGCAACTTCTCCTGCTCTTTCATGTAATTTTCCACTTGTCTTACCAAGGCTTTGTGGAGCCTACGTTCAGCCTTCTCATTTGCCTTAGATCTCCTGATTGCCCTGGCCTTGGCCCTAATTTTGTCTGCTGCCTCTTTAACTGAGCCCCCTGAATGAGAAAACGTTCCCTTGGATTTACAGGCCCGTTTTCCCCTTCCCTTATGCCAGATTTTGGGAACCTGAGAGGAAGAAAGAGTGGCGGAAGAATCATCCACTGTTTGTATACTGGATGCCTTTCACCACTCGTCTATCCACTTCTAGTGCTGTGCTCTCCCTTGAAAGCGGAGACCTAAACACTAAATCTTGCTATGAATAGATAGATTCTAATCACTTACAAATTGTGGGTGAAAGGCAAGGATGAGAGGACCTAACCTGCACCATCAATGAATCAGGCAACCCTGAACTGACTTTAAAACAACCAAACCAAAGGGAATATATAAGCAGTCCTGGCAGCTCTTCTAGCAGAAACAGTCTGCCTGACAGACAGACCACCAGCTGTTATGGAAAACCAGATGCCACTGAATGAAGGAGAAAGCCAAATGCTGCACACTATGGCTGAGTCTCCATTGAAACACAGCAGCAAGACAAACACAGGGCTGCTTCAAAGGTTCGTGGCCACCAGATTGTCTCAATAGCGCTGTTGCTGTTGTCACTGATTCAATTAAGCCTCAAAATGGCACTCCCGCCAAAACTACTCTGAAGGCCGCCTGACAGACTGATGCGAATGTTGAATTCCCAGCCAGGCAGATAAACGGCAATAACTGGGCTATTTTAGTCCTCTTAGCCATGGATTGCATCAAATTAAAAACAAAATCTAAATTGTCCAGCTGTGGCTTCTGTCACTTCAAATCTTCTTTGCTTCAAAATGGCACTCCTGTCAAAATTAACCGCTCCTGTGAAAGGGAGAGTGAAGCCAGGGAACTGTCACAGGAATCCGCTGCTCTGACTAGGCAACAGTCCCTTCTTTGGCAGGCTGCCTATCTGGCAGGTCAGCACTAGACGCCCCCAGTACCTTTCTCTAGGCACTGGGTGCGCAATTGTCGGAATTGTCCAAATCTGAAAACTGGGGCTCCCCTAGCCAGCTGACAGGTGCGAAGCCGGTTTCTTCACTTTGCAGCCGCTCCAAACACTTTTCTTACTATTTTCTGTGCGAAGGAAACATGAAGGTAAACCAAACCCTCTCGTGTCTCTAGTCCTTTTAGGACTGTTGGTGGAATTTAAATCCAAAGAAGTTTAGCCTGACAGCATCCCTCTATTTTTAAAAAACAGAGGAGCTATCAATAAAGCAGTCTAGGTAAGCCGAGACTGAATAGAAGAACTGGAGACAGTAGCCTGGAGGGGGTGTGTCTTCATTTTTTCTATTCAGTCTATAGCCAAGCAAAGCTGAATATATCCCATGCCTGGATCCTGCCAACATCACTCTGGAGAAGAGTTAAACCATAACTTAACTCATGGGTTGTCTAGTCTTATTAATAAATTAGAATGAATCTGTAACCACAACTTCTATGTTTTTGCTAAAATAGTGGTTAAAACAATCATAAATAATCATGTCAGCATAGCTATAGAACTGATGACATAAACAGTATTTATTTTTATCCTGAGTAGGAGAAACACCTTAAATGTGTGAACATGAAGAATCAGTTATTTATTGTAATCTTTAATTCTGCACTAATTTTAGTTGATCACTTACAAGCTAACCTTCCGTGAATGGCTCTCTTTATTCCCATTGCTTTTTTGATCAACTGTGTTATTTGTGTTACGAGAAGAAGATGGTAAGGTGGAAGTAGAATTAAAAGCAGCAGTGCCACTGACATTGGTGGGGCGAGTTCGGAAGGAATCATCTGAAAGAAAATATATAAAATTTCAGAAAGTCAGGTTATAATTAAACTAATTTGTTTCGGAGCTACAAATTTTGTTAGTTGTATGAACTGATTATCAAGCAGGCATGCTGGCTTATATAATTTCTTGCATTTGGGGCAAAACTAAGAGCATTAGGCTCTTAAAATGAAATGAAGCCACTAATAGAATTGTAACATTATTTTATTTGAGGAAAATGAGCAGTTAAGAAGTATGAAATATAAATAAATATATAAACAAACGAATGAATGAATGAATGAAAAGTAACACAGCTTTCTTACCAGTAAATGAGAACATAGAATTCTTTGCTACTCCTGACACAGAAGTATAGCCTACTGAAGAACTTTTGCTAAAGGAATAAAAAATATATAATGGAAATGTTACAATGTTTACTTATTATTATTGGGGTTTTTTTTATAATATTTCATTTCATAACAATTTATAACGTTACACATCATGACAAAATGATAAGGAATAAAGTTAAAGTGGGAACAAATCTCAAGTTCACAATATAAATCAGAATCATAAGCAACCGGTGAGAAAGAAAATTTGCAACCTTCCACAAATAAGTCCTGCCTTGCCTAGGAATTATTCAGGCATTTACTGGCAAGGGTAAACAAAATAATGCCTTAAATGATTAACACAGTAGGAACATTGACCTATGCGGGAAAAAAATATGTTTCAAACATCCTGGCCCCTAAAATTTAGAATGCTTCAAATAATAGCCAACAGGTTAAAGTGTGCCTTAACTTACAGAGAATTTTCTTCAAAGACATAGATGTGTGCACTACTTCAGTTCAGTCACAATCTAATTACATAGCAATAGTCCTCAACTTATCATCACAATTACACCTGGAGAATTTCGGTTATAAGTCGTGGTCATAACCTTTTTGCTTAACAATTCCAATCCTGGCTCTCCCCGTTGCAATCATAAATGACCACATGGATTGTTGAGCAGACGGGGTGAAAGAGGCACCTACCAAAAGTGGGCAGGGAGCTCCCTGCTGTGCATGAAAAAGAATGCCTGGCTTGTGTTTCTCCAGCTCAGTGCAAGAGTTCCCCTCCCTCAATCCAAGCTTCATTTCTGCAGTATTCTGCAGGCCAACCAAGGGATTTCCCTTCCGCCTATGAATGGAGGGAAGGGGGAAAATCCTTTGACAGTTAGCAGTATGATACAGCCTTTTCTATAAGTTTCCCCACTGATTTTTCTGGGAAGGCCAGTAGAGAAAGTTGTAAATAGTGATCACATGACAAACCATCACAGGAGTTCATCTCCCCTTCCTGCACGGAAGCCAACCACTGTGCTGGGTTGGAGAAAGGAAGCTTAGATCTTCAGGATCCAAGCTTCTTTCTCTGGCCCAGCACGGTGGTTCTCCTTCCATCTGTGTGCAGGAAGGAACTGATCACTGGGCTGCAGTAAGGAAAACCAAAACGTCTTCCTTTTCGGGCCTGTTACAGGAATTCCCCTCCATGTGCTAGCTTTTCTGTCTTCAGAAACATCTGTTTGCTAGCTTTTAAAAAATATACATTTAGCCCATTCAACTTTTTATCCACTTAATTTTTAAAGTACAGCACATCACTCAAAGAACCAATTTTTTTCAGCCCTTCCTTCTCCAAAAGAACTGTACATTTGAACTGGCAAACCAAATGTTATGCTTCCATAATGAGCAGCTACAGTGCAGGTTGCATATTACAGTCATAAACCTAACAATAGAGGAAAAAAATATTATATACCTGGGGCATTTGTCAATGTTGCCATATTTTGATTGCAGAGCTTGACTACTGAAAGACTGACTTCGAACCAATTTAGACTTTTTTACTTCTTTGCCTAAAAGAAAAAATTATAATGAATATAGCTCTTTCTGAGCAAATATATAACTGCAAATGCAATCCATAATCTGCCAATGAGTAATGCATGAATATCTTCTTCTTCTTCTTCTTTTTTGGAAACCATGGTTATGTTCCAAAAACTGTTATCCTCACTGACCATAAAGGTCCAGTTATTAATTTTATGGAATTCTGACAAGACATGTAATCTAATTTCACTGAATACAAGTTAATCATACAGGTTATCAGAATTAAGTCCCATTATTTACATTATTATACTATGCTATCTTTACCATATTGAGCTCCTGGAAAAAGGTGGGTAATATATTCATTCCATCACATATCCCCCTTTCATGGTAAAAAGCTTAAGAAAAACATATACAAAGAATTCAAATAGTAAACAAAAGAAATTAAAGATAGAAAACAAGGAAAAAAGAAAAGTATTTGCAAAACCTGGAGCAAAAATGAGATCAGAACTACCTGAGGCGACCCCCCCGCCCTCCAAAAATACCTAGTTTGAAATCTAGTAGATTTCTAAGTAGTACATTCACCCATATACATACGGCCCCAATCATTTAATCTTTTTAGAGGCAAGCAGTATTATATAGAGTGCAGAAAAAAAGTTCCAATCAGAAGGGGAAAAATGAAAGTATGAGACAAGAAAAAACACCAATATCCATAATTTTCAACAACTTCCTATCTTTGCAAATCATCCTTACAACCACCATTTTCTTATGCTGCCTTTTGTTCTTTAAACTTTTCAATTCTTTCTTTTTGAGGATATCATCAACTCTTGCATAACAAAATATTCTTAGTCATCTCCTTTGTCTTGGTTCATTCAGTTTTCCCCCCACAGATGTTAACAATTCATCCCCATTTGTTCTCTCTGTATTACCAAAATACTTCAATTGTGTTTTTCATACTGGTCACTCACTTTTGTTATCAGCCCACATTTGTTCATTCCCCAGTAATTTTTGGCCATCTTTTTTTACTATAACATGCTTCTTATGCAATATATTGGATTTATAAAAAATTGTGCAGAAGATATTTGTTTCTTACTTGCTGAAGCGCCTGAAGGGTTTCCAGAAACAGATATTGGGATAGTTTTGGCCAAAGTTGATGATGCTTTACTGTCTCTACCTAAAACAAAGGTTATTATATGCACTATATAAAGATCAACTACAAGAATAAAACTAATATTCCTACTATTTTAAATTAAGCACACTTCATCAAATATTACAAGCATTAAGTATCACTTGTATCATCAAGTGCCATATTTTGAACCTCACCAAAATGTAACATGCTTTTTTACAGATACTGCAGAAAAATAGGCCATCATTTTAATACAATGTTTAGTGCTTAAACTCTTTATCAGAACATTTAGCAATCAAGTATTTCAATTGAAAAGTTAATCCATAGAACTTAAAATAAGCTCAATATTGTTTGTTTCTACACTTAAAGAGTGGCATGGTCAGCTTGCTGGTAGAGCAAAATTGGAAACAAATATTTTTTAATGCTGGCTTTAGGGCAATCATAATGCAATACAGAAGGAATTAGCCTCATATTTCTCTTTCTTCTACTTCTTGGAGTGATTTTTTCAACTTTCTCCCATCATTAATGATGGCTTCAAGGTGCCAATGTACAAAAATAAAATATACTTAATACAAATAATGTAATGCTATATTTTCTTTTCTGTTATAATTTTTTACTTATTTTTTAAAGCACTGTTTTTATTATGTATTTTATGTTTCTTCTTCTTCTTTTGCTCTATTGTTTATAAAGCAATAATAATATTATTTAAAAAGCAATAAAAGTTTATTTAAAAAGGCTTTTCCATAATAAAATTTGCTAACTGTGTCAATCCATTTCAAACAATATATAATAATATAATAAAAATGCTCACTCAATAGTGAACATTTTGGCCTGCAATGATTTTGTGTTGAAACTTTTCCTAGAAAATAAGGACTAAGTCTTTTCCATATTGTAAGCCTGCATTTCATACTTCAAATATGCTGAGGGTCAATCTAGAAAAGTACAGACTGCTATGATATGCTTTCATAGTAAGTTAGCAGCAGTTATCCCTAGAGGGTTTTAATTAATACAATATCTACCACCTCCAGCTGACCACTTTTTGTTACCTATAAAAATAAATAAACAAGCCTTTGGAGAAAGAAAACAAACCAACAAAAATTACAACCACTTACGCTTCTTTTCATAAATTTTATCAGTCATATTTGTAGACCTGTTCTCATTTTGCTGTTTCTCTTTTTCTAATTGTTCCTAGTGGGGAAACAGTGTAATAAAAGTGTTAATGGAAAAATGAAATCTTGATTAATAGGCTGCAGCTTTTATGCTAGCATGTTTTTATGATCTGCCTAGGTTCAAAAAACTCCCTGAAATGCTTTATGTTATCAATGTTAAAATAATTGTTTGTTCAAAGTATATTTTGGTGCAGAAGCTGCCAACCTCCCCTAAAAATAAAGCCATCAATATATAAATAAGTTCTCCTGTGATGCTATCACACTTTTAGTTGCTTTTTCTCTGAAAAAGAAGACACAGCTGTAAAATTCTATCAGAGCACCCAGATTGGTTTCTCTGATTAGATGTTCTACATGTGGAGAACAATAATTTCTCCAAAGTAACCTTGATTTGGACCTAAAAGGTCTCAGTTTGATACACGGCATAATATAGAGAGTTATTAAAATAGAATCAACATAGAAGGGAGTGTAATTATATACTCTGGAATTTCCTGGTTATTAAAATCATGCCTATTATGAACAAAGCAAGTCCTCTTATATAGCAAAATAAACTAATTTCACAAAGGATGAAGTTAAAAAATATATGAAGGCAAAAACTGGCATCTGAATCATCCAAACATTAAAGCAAAATATCATGGGATGAGATATTTTTTGGATACCACAGTAGACAGCAAAATGTTCAACACCAGTTCTGACTATGAATTTATGTTGCTGTCAAGCAAGCCATTATAATTCCATTCATAACTTGAGAATAATGTTGACTACATTTTAGGATTACTGAGATGATGTAATGTGAAGTGCTATTAACACTATCAGTTATTATTAGTATCAACTATTTGGTGATGTACTTCCTAATACATTTTCTCCTCACAGCAATCTGAAATCTATCTGTTTAAAGCAAGCTACATCCAAGATTCCATGTCTTTTTGCACCAATATTTCCCCACATCTACATGGATACATTTTCCCTCAAGTATCAGGTTAACATGTAAGAATTTTTAGAATATTTTTAATGCAAGTTCATAAAAAAATAATTGTAAACCTTAATTAGATTTCACTGGTACTTTGTATAATAGTCAAGTAACACCTTTTTCATGCAATAAACATACCATTTCCAAAAGAAGTTGTTCCTCTCTTTCTTTCTGCTGATCCAATAGGTCATTTTCATAAAACCTCTTCTGAAACTGTTCAAATGTGAAACCAGAAGATCAGCAATCATGCTAGAAGCTTCAGTATATTATTACTGCTATCATTTTAGTTTATACTTACAGCATCTAAAGAGGTATCCATTCTGTCAAGTTCTAGTACCATCTATTAAAAAAAATAGTATTATTATAGGTCTGCCATAACTGTTTTAAAAGAATCTCAAATGGCTTGGATTTCCTACTAGCAATTTTAGAAAGGACATGTGCTCATCCAGAGGATAAGATATCAAGCTAGCTTGGGAACTGGGATGCTTACCTATTAGAAGCCTGTAACATTCTTTCAGCAGAAGTTTACTGATCATAATATAACAGTCTTCTAATTATAGATGCACAAGTTTGAAATATATATGATCTAAAGGAAACCCCTTTACTACTATCTCAGCTATAGCACGTTCATTATATCTATACGTTTCTATGCATTTATAGTAACATCATTATATTTGATTTATCTCAGGATGAACAGAATTAAAAAACTTTGCAACTCATACATTGGGTTCACATATCACACTAAACCAAGCTGTTACTTGGGTTTAATTGTTGCATTAAGCAAACCATGATTTTGTACAATGAAGTCTGTTATCTTAAGAATTATTATAAAAATATAAGAAAAATACTGAATGAACAAAAGAACCTCACATACTTTTTTAACAATGTTCAAGACGTCTTTATCTTTTTCCTCACATAGCAGTTTTCTTACACTCATTTCTAGCTGCTGCAGTAAATGTTTGTCTGTGGGAACCTTGAGGGTTGACTTCACTTTTGGTAATAAATAACAAAGCTTCATTCTATATAGGGAAATAATGTTTATATATATATATTTAATCGAAGATTATACTAGGTTAAAAACAAACAGAAACATGCAAACTGTGAAGTGATAAATAATATTGAGGTAAATAAAATATATGCTCTAAAGCCTCAAAAGAATTAAAGCCCCAGTAAAAAATGATAATTTCTAAAATAGACAGTGATGAAGAGCAAATTAAAGAAATGACAGTGATAATTAGGATTTATTCTTATTATCTGAAAGAGGTCATTTGTTCATGTTGGCTTGATATTATCTATGGAACTGTGAAGAAGACTGTCCCAACTCTGTTATGTATAGAAATTTTTCATACTGTTGTCTGTTTCCTTCATGGACCTTTAGGCAAGGTTATACAAATCAGATTTTCATTTTTCTGCCATTTATTGTACAGTATTTATATTTCTAAACATTTTAAAGAGTTTTTAAAAATTACTTTTATTTTAGATTTTTTTGTTCCACCTTTATTATTTTTATAAATAAGGGGGCAAACATATCTACTTCTTCCTTCTCATATTTTCTTCAAAACAACTCTGTGACATGAGTTGGGCTGAGAGTATGATTGCCTCAAAGTCACCCACCTGGATTGAACCAGATGAAATAGGGATAGGCAGATTCCTTTAGGATCAAGACATTTTTCTTATTATAGAGGACAAATGTACTCTTATATCAAGTATGATTTTAACTGCCAAATAGAATGATCTTTTCCCCCAGTTATCAATCATTTTCAACACATGTTCCAAATATTTGGGTTTCTGCTTGTAGACCTCCTCCTTAATGGAACAACCTATTTTATTTGATTCAGGATTAATTAACTTTTCTTGCTGCTCATGATAATCTCCAAATCTGTAACTCAAATATGTTCATATTTCTTTAATTTGCTCTTCATCAATGTCCAGCTTCCATAGACAAATGTTACCATTAAGAAAAACACTGCTTTAACAATTTTGATTTTTGTTATCACAGAAATATCCTCATCCTGAATTTGTCCCCACCATCACCTTCCTGTAATTCTCCAACACACCCTTTTCATTAACTTTTCTTTAACTCAAGAAAAGAATTCTGTCTATCATCTTTGCTTCTTTACTGCCTGTCATGAATTCACTAACCATGGCATTTAACACTGCTTTGACTTCATGTTTTAAATTTTTTTTAAAAACAATTCAAAAAATTTCCACACCACAAGCCAGGCAAACAGATCCCCCCTGAAACCTCCAGCTCAAACACACCCCAACCAGGCACCCAGATGAAACCTAGCTTCCTAATAAATGATAGCCGTCCATTTACTCAGAGCCAAGCTCCACTAAAAGCCTCCAATACACAATGTTGCCAGCCAATCAAGACACAAAAAAACACAAAACAGACAGAAGATATTAGAAACACCAATCAAGCAGAACACAGCAAATTTCAAGACCAATAAACACAGACCAAGACTCCCAACCAATCAGGATTAAGAAAAAAATATTCTGGCATAGCAGTAGGCTAGCCCCAAATTTAAAACTGAAATGGCTGTGAAAGTCTGACTCACAGAAGAACACAATACAGAAGCCTGATGATGGCAGATGAGATTCTGCCGAAACCTTGCTACAACTTTAAAAGCACAACTATAATGACGTGGGAAAATACCCGAACAAAGCCAAATGCCATATATGTAAGTACCCGCGAAAACTTAAGAATATATATGTATGTATGTATGTATGTATGTATGTTTTCTGAGATTCTCACGGGTATTTGTATGTGGATCTTTGTTATTCGGGTTTTCTCCCACATAAGATTGGAAGTATCTAGGCAACGTTTCGATGAAGTCTCATTCATCATCTTCAGACTTGTGTCTTCGGCTCTGTGCTTCTCACTCTGAGAGCCGAAGACACAAGCCTGAAGATGATGAATGAGACTTCATTGAAACGTTGCCTAGATACTTCCAATCTTACGCAAGAGAAAACCCAAATAACCAAAGATCGATCGATCGATCTATCTATCTATCTATCTATCTATCTATCTAATTACATAATTTATAATTTATATATATATATAATTAGATAAAAATCTTCAGAGCTTTAATATATGAATTCTATTCCAGAAACCAGGGCAACCTGTATTAAATGGCAATACGAAGCAATATGAATAAATCGAAGTGTTTTATTAATTTAGTATAACTTATACAGTACCTCACATTTGCTACTGGATCATGTGTAAGTTCAAGCACAGGAAGAAAGAAGTATTCACAGAAAAATGATTTGGAAAAGAGGTCTATGATGAATTCACAGGTATCTAAAAAACGTAATCTATTCCAATAGCTTTTTCCTTGGCCCAGTTCTGGAGAAAAAAAAATACCACTGATAGGTTATTATTTTGATAGAAGAAATGAACAAAAATCCAGTGCTTAACTATCCCCAAAATACTTGTTAATATTCTCAAATATAATGTAATGGTGTTTAACCAGCTCATCAGTATAATTATAAAATATGCTTTAGGTAATTTTTATAATGCTCTAATTGTACAGCCTAGAAGCAGAAAAGTCCACCAGAAGTGATATAAAGATGGCTATCTCTTGATAGGGCAGTACTACTGCAGCAGCTCCCCATATTAGCATTCCAACTGCTTTCTGCCCATGCTCTCAATCCTACAGAACACCTGTTAAACATTTATATTTAAATGTGACATTCATATTGGTGTACTGCAAATGGTGCTGCATCATCTAAACTTTTTAAAGATTATTGTGAAGCACTTGAATATGAATTGTCATGGTAAACTTGCATACAAATATTTGAAGCTAATGCAGCTGAAATCTTTATCATGGAAAACATCTATTCTATGGTAAAAATGGGGGCTTTCCTCTCTCATCCACAACAGCCTTCCCCTCTTATATGCAACAGCCCTGGTTTTCACTTAAATTCCACTAACTTCCTCATGATAAAGAGGACATCAAGACTTACGTTCAATCAATTTCTGGATGACCTCATATCTCTGTTCTTGCTTACGATTATATCGTAAGTATATACATAGTGTTCGAGCAGCTGCTCTTTGGACAGGTAAAACATTCTTGAAGAGAGAAAAAATACATTTCATTCTACAATATATATAAGTAATAAAGAATTACAGTTTGTTCATTGATGAGGAAATAATAGTTGAAAGTAAAAAGACAAAATAATAAAGCATCAATAAAATGTTGCAGAAATGAGGCTGAGATAAATTCAACTTAAAGGTAGTCTTCTTCAAAATTTGAAGCATGAACTTGTATTTTTTCAAAAGCGGCAGGAAGCCAGACTATTAATTAACAAATCATTTAACAGCTAGTCTAGTTTTTATTGAATAAATTATCTTTTTGTGCTTGCTTTGTATCTTTCACCAGCAGACACATTCTAAGATCATTTAATTTTTCCTACAGGAAAATCATCCCAGGAGGGGGAAAAACAAGTATGTTTTTATTCTGCTAATGAAATCTAAACCAGGTAATGGGGTAGTGATGGAGGGAGCACATTAGGCATATGAAAAAGTCAGTATATTTTACTTGCTATTGAAATGACATGATTTGTAGATAAGCAACTGTATGTGAGTTTGTGAATCTGGAATATGCAGCAAGCAGTAAAAATGAGATGTGACGGATTAATTGGTTTAACATTACAGTTCAGGAAGATGAAACAACAGAACAAACTCCTTAGTGGCCTGCTGAAGAAACACAAAAATTAAGTCTGGACAAATGTGTGTGTTCCTATATTGATGATTATAAAACAAAACAACTATTTTTCTGCTCTGTTTGCAATGGTGAATTGTTATCAGGTGACCCTGTTCAGAGTGACCATAACCTTATCGCAGAGGAAGGATCTGGGAAAAAAACCTGAAAGGCTGCGGTGAAGATTATTGCAAGATCTGACAGATACAATCACTGAGATCTGTTCTGAATTGGACTCTGCTACAAATCCATCTGAGTTGCCTAATTCTTGCTCTATCTGTTGTTATATCTGTTAGTGCAATTATTTGTAAGTTAGATTCATGCCTTCCTGATTAGTCAAAGCCACCTGGGAGATGATATTTGGATGAATCCGTGCGTTGGGGATTTTATCCTTGGGTGACAGAGTAATCCCGCATGCTTTGAAGGAAGTGATGGTGTCCTCCTTTCTTAAGAAGCCATTACTGGATCTGAGGTATTGGATTTCATTAGTTTTCCTCTAATACCTGGGGGGAAGCTAGTTTTTCTTGAAGTCTGGAATGGTGAGAGAGAGGCATTTTGCTCCTAAATTTAATATAGAGCTCCAAGGTCCGGAGCTCAAACCACATTATTCTTCAAAAAGATCACCTTGCTCTTCCAGCAGAATTTTACATACTCTCACGACTGTTTTAAGATTTGCATTTCCTACACAGTTATTTCCTATTTAGTTCTTTCAGTACTACATTTTTAAAATTTGTCCTATATGCCACTTTGAGTCACTTGACAATTAAATGGCCCCCATATAACCAGTTAATTAACTGACTTTAATGCAAAAACAAGTTTGTGCTTCCATGGATGCTATCTAATCTAATGATAGCATCCTGGATTCTGTGATATAAAACTTCCCCAGAATTATTTTTGAGGGCTAATGTATAAAGCCACAATGCATTCCTTACATTTCCCACTGATATTGGACTGGAAATTAAACAGCTTATTCTCCACACAAAAGTGCTTCCTTCATCTATTGCTACCAATTATTTTCTAGCCCTTCCAAATAGCTTTCCTGATATCTATAGCAAGATAAAGATGAAAAATGAAAAAGAAGGGGTCTTGCTAATTCCAGCCTCTTCATATTTATCTGAGTAGGCAAACAAGCATTCTACCATCCAAAAATTCTCATCCAACTCTGATGTGTAACATTTGGCTTTAATATACCACATGCATTCTGATGATCTAAGTATCAAAATACTGTTAATACATCATAATAAATTAAAACTGATTTGCACTTGTATTTTTTAAAACACTGGTTTTTATTTGAGAATAGAAATAATTTTGATTCAGCATTAGCAATCACATACTTTTTCAACTGAAGTATCATTTTTTTCATGATTTCCCAAAGTTTCAAAACTTGAAAATGGGGATTCCTACAGGGGTGTCAAACTCGTGATGACACAGCATCATGTGACATATTGCAACTTTTCCCCTTTCTTAAACCGGGGATGGGCTTGGCCAGCATGTGATGCATCTGGCCCACAGGCTGCAAGTTTGACACCCCTGGTTTAGAAGAAGGACAACCCGCCCCAAAAAAATTATTTTTGTCCCAAGTAAAGAAGTCCAATTCTACATACAAACATGATTAGAATGTATAAGGATTCATATTGTTTTCCATTAATTAAGTTTCACTTTTGGAATTTGCAATCCTGACTTATTTGGAAGCATCAGATGAAAATAAGCAAACCGAAACAGGCTACAGGTATTCAATTTAAACAACACTGGCTTTTCATTAAAAATACAAATTAAACTAAATAATTCTTGTTTGTTACTGATATACTTGTCTCAACTTAAATTTATTTCAGTAGCAATGTTTATATTCTAATCTCTTGGAAAATGTTTTAAAACAATGTCATATACTACAGAGAGAAGGGTCACTGAGAACTCACATTTGTCATAATGATTGTCAGCATTCTGTGCAAAAAGCGGTAATAAATCTGATCGCTTGAGATGACATGAGGCAAGCAGGCATACTTTTGTAGTAACTTCTCATGTGTCCTCCATTTTAAAGAGGTTGCTGCCCTCTGTTCAGCTCTTGTTAGTGCTGGAATTAACTCTGGAAAATTTAAAAGCTGAAAGGAAAACATTTTTAGGTATAGTTAGCCTAAGATATATCATGCATATTAAATCAGAATCACCAAAATACAGTAGCACATACCACACATGATTATCCCAACCACTCCAATATCCACATCACTGAATTCTATGTCAAAGTTTTTTAAATTATCTTTGAAACTTACATAAAATGCAAAGTCAAACTCTGATTTAACTAACATTTGAGTTACTGATCCTAAACTGTAAGCTGGGTTTTCCAGTTACTTTTACTACCTGTAATATGCAGGAGAATGCCAGAGCCGCAAAACCTCAGGAACTAATTCATCCAGATTTTGCTGTATAGCTTTTTCTAGTGCACCATACATTCATTTATAATTATCAAGGGAGTACCGATAAAAAAACTATTAGCACTTGGGATCATTCTTCTGATTCTTGTTCATTTCTGTCCCTTCCCACTTTCACTGTTCTAAATTACATTTTGTTTTCTCTAATTCCCCCAAGGATATTAAGAAGACCTGTCCTGGGAGACATACATACTATCAAAGCTTTCCCCACAACATTGAAAATAGGGTACTCAAGGTTTACACTCTTTCTCTCTCTCTCTGTATTAACCTAATCACAGCCTCACAAATGAAAACAGAATAGTAACAAATTTCAGGTGCTTTTAGGGTGAGAAAAATGATAGTGCTTAGATAAGACTAAGATTATAAAGTAAGTTAAGATATGACTCCATCTCTACCCTGTGCATGTCTTGCTTGTTTCCTCACCATTTTGGTTAATTTTAATTCAAATGTAATGTATTTAAACATTTGTATCTTATATTTTATATTGCTATTTTTTCTGATTGATTGTAAGCCATCTAAAGTCACCTTAGCAAGATAGGTAACACATAATTTTAATTAATAGTGGATTTTCTTGTTGTTTAAAATATGATTCTACTGGCAGAGTCATCTACTTTACCTTGTTCTCTGATCCACTGTTTTCTCCTCCAGTAGACAGAAGTTCAAGAATTTCTGGAAGGTTATTTATTAATGCATCTATCACCTAATTAAAAGAAAATATATTACTTACATTTTCAAAACCTATCTACCTAGCTAACTGATCTGAGTGCAGAACTGCAGAAAAAAGAAAGTATTCTGATCTAACAGCCTGCAGAAGGCAAAGTTAATGTTGTATGAAGAAACAGAGCGCAGGCAGCAAAGAGTATGAATTTGATGGAGAGAGAGCAGATAAGTTAACAAAGCAAAAAAAGGTAAACGATTGCTTGAGTCCAAATGATAGACCATGAAAACATCTCAGACAGACACTCTCCTAATTTACATGAATATAAAAAAGGGAGGAGGGGAAGTACAAACATGGTACTATAGCCAACTGAAACAAAAGTATTTCTTAGTCTTCCATGGAGCCTATTTCTTGGCCTGTTCTGCTTCCTCACAGGGCTGACAAAGGGTATTTGGAATCATCCACTGCTGTAGAAACACCCATTCTTATCTGTAAAATACCAGGAAGCATTGGAGATGTTTCACGTACTATTATATGAATTTATCATATAATTAGTTCATCTCTAAATTGCCTTGCAGCAGTGGCATACAGTTCCTAGTATTGGACCAGCTGACTAATCACCACTAGTCAGAGTGCTTATCTATCATAGATTCCCACTTAAAACTGGGGGGAGAATCTTCCATCCAAGAAACATAATTGTATAAACACACAGAGTGACTTATCTATTCAGTGCTTCATCTAATCCCTTTCTGATTTAAGCCACACTTCTGCAATGTTCATCAGAGAAGACAAGTTTAAGAGGAAATACCATAGTACTCAAATACAATTGTTCTGCTTTCTAGCATTTAAAAAATATTAGAAATTATTTCCCTTTTGTTTTCCTAGTCAGAATATTCCCAGTCCATTTCCTAGTCTGAATACTGTATGTCTTCCTTGCATAGCTTTGTCTTCTATTGTCTCACCCCATACATTCTGATTTAACAATATAATTTCTGGAGCAAAACTGAACATATCATACTAAAGGGAATCTTACTTAGCACTAATCAGACTGGTTGAACCTAAGGCATAGCAAACTGGAGTGAGATCAAACTCTTATATATACCTTTGAAGAGTGATTTCTTTTGCAAATTCAACTTTAGACATTTTCTATTTCTCCTGGGAAAGTGTTATAAGAGTTATCCCTTGTCACTTTCAGATGACTTTACAGCAAGGGTCTTCAAACTGGGCAAGGTTAAGACTTGTGGACTTCAATTCCCAGAATTCCTGAGCTAACATGCCTGGAGGAGGAATTCTGGGAATTGAAGTGCACAAGTCTTAAAGCTGTCAAGCTTGAAGACCCCTGCTTTATAGTGATATCATTCTGTCCTTTATGTCTAGGGTCATGAGACAAATGGCTATGATTCATCCTATGTTTGAGCCATCAAGAATTTCTTCCTTGAATAAATATAATTTGGAATAACTGTGATTTATCAAATATAAACAACAAATAGGTCATTACCTCTACTGATTCATCCTGCAATAAGGCTATCAGTTCTTTATGTATTATATACACATCAGTATTTAAAAGCTTGGCAACCTGGAAAATTACAAAACAATATACAGATATTAGTTCTTTTAATCTATGTTTTATTTTTAAAAACAAAGCTTGAATAGTACCTTGAATAGGAAACTAAGGTATAAACTAAAATGCCAATACCCATACTTTAAGGCTGTTGAAGTCATGTTTTCAACATTAATGTCCATATCATCATGTTGTATTGATTAGAATCAAATAGAATAACAGATTTATATGGTTTTATTTGTTCAGTAGTTTGTTTCAATAGTAAAGCTGAGGTTCTGCAACACTTTGAGTCCAATATGACCTCCTATACAATTTAAAACTTAAGTGAACTGTGGGGATATATCTGGAATATGTTGCCATCAATAGGCTAATTCTTTCTCAGAGAGTGAAAGGTAGTGAAAGTTCTGGACAGGTTTCTGAAGTCAGCAAACTGCAGTTCTGCAATTTTATTGACAGGGGAAGTGAGGTTAAATCTTCCCAAGGAATTATTTTCTTCACAGGTACTGTATAAGTAAACCAATAGACAACCAATATACATTGAGAGGATAGTGGGTCAAGTGCTAAGGATTCTCCTTAAAGGTATCTTTTCAATTAACACAATGAAAAAAAATTATACTTGGGATATAAAGACCTTTCAGAAAATTCAGTTAAAATGGTCGATACCAATAAAATATAGAGACTCCATTTTATCATTAAGTGAAATTTATGGAACTTACTGTATGGCTATAGCCATGCTTATTCACAGCTATGTTTATAACTGTTCTGACTTGTAAAACTTTAATAAATTAATCAAGGGGCTAAAGTATTATTACAGAACAAGTGTTTGAAAGCACTGGAATAAAGTAATATTACAAACAATAAGAGATTAAAAAAGAAAAAAAATGTAATTTGTATTCTTATAACCTCTACATTGGATTACTGCAATGCACTTTACCTGGGACTGTCCCTGAAGATTATCTGGAAACTGCAGTTGGTTCAGAAAGACAGTTTCACAGTATAATATTTATATTATGGGTGCTGCATTGGCTTTAAAAAGTGTTATTCAAGGTGCTGATATTGACTTTTATTATTTATATACTACTGAAGGCAATTTATATTAATTAAAAATATTAAAAACAGATTATTAAAACACCAACATAACCCAAAAAGAAGAATCCAAATAACAAACAATGATCATAATACATGTCTCACAATGTTAGGGCACCATTGGACAACTTCAGCTTCCAAATGTTTCATGAAATAACTCTTGTATTTATGGTTTTTGAAAAGAAATCAGAGTTGCAATAAGGGATTGTTATAGAAAGTAGAGCCATCACCATTCCCGATCTTACCTTTTGTGAGTTTCCTTCAACATTTCAATAGGAATGAACAAACTGGTTACGAACAGAACAACAGATTTGGAAGAGACCTTGGAGGTCTTCTAGTCCAACACCCTGTGCAATCAGGAGACCCTATACCATTCAAGACAAGTGGCTGTCCAGTCTTTTCTTAAAAGCCTCCAGTGATGGAACATCTACAATGTCTGAAGGCAGCCCTTTCATTAGTTTCCAACCATTTTTTTTTGTCTTGCCTTCTGGTGCTTTGGAAAATAGGTTGACCCCCTCTTCTTTGTGGCAGCCCCTCAAATATTGGAACACTGCTATCAGTGTTCCAATACTGCCATCCGCAAGTGGCTAGGAGCTATTTCTTTAAAAATCGAAACCAAACATCTTGTACAATGTATTTTGCAACCTACTGGAAACCAATGCAGCACCTACAATATACAGTCACATGGCTGCAATGGCTCTCATCCATCACTATGTGCTAGTGCATTATATGTGGATTGATGTTTTTAGATAGCATTTAGGGCACTCCTGGAAGAGAGGCAATTATGCAAACTTCCTCTGAGAGAGAGTTCCATAACTGAGATACTACCTATATTACTGAAGCTATTGAAATATTTTAAATACATAAATAAAATAATAAGATGGCTTACTCTTGATAATCACAACATGAAGCAATTCTATCAAAAGGACTCTAGGTAGCATCTTGAAACTGATCTTAGATTGTATACTCAATACCAATAGCACTTACTTATATACCACTTCACAGTGCTTTACAGCCCTCTCTAAGCGGTTTACAGAGTCAGCATATTGCCCCCAAGAATTTGGGTCCTCATTTTACCCACCTCAGAAGGATGGAAGGCTGAGTCAACCTTGAGTCTGGTGAGATTTGAACTACCAAATTGCAGACAGCCGGCAGTCAGCAGAAGTAGCCTGCAGTACTACACTCTAACCACTGCGCCACCATGGCTCATGGTTCTAAGGGGTGGCAATCTTTTAAGAAGTACTTTTAATAGGTTAAAATGTGATATTTTAGATAATTATAAACATGACAAAATAAGATTCAATATTTTAAATATTTATTAATGTTAAATCAAACAGTGTTTACATAACATATATTTCCTGACTTACTTCATAGAAGCTACTAGCCATAGTATGTCTAACTGGTACTTCAGGATCATGACAGAAACAGAAGAATGTAGAATACAGTTCCAAATTGAAATTTTTGGGATCCACAAAAATCATCATGGCCTAGAAATATAAAGGATGTAATGTATAATAAAGTTTAGCACATATATGTCTGCCCCCTCCTCCACTTTCCTATTTGCTCTCCAAAAATAACTGGCAGAAAATGAAATTATAATCTATCCATTTAGCTGGAGTAAGCAACAACGGCCATCAAATCAGGCAAACCTTCCTCCTTCTAATCTACCCTTTGTTAAACTGTAGTTCAGCCCCACTAACCTTACTGATCTCTGATTTAGGAGAAAATGTGTTTCAGAGGAAATAATCTCTCTTTAAAATCAGAAAGAGTTTCACAAGTCTATCTTTCACACAAATTACAGATAAACAAAAGAGCATTTCACTCACAGGTAAATTGTAAGCACAGTTCTTCCTCACTGATATGTATTTCTTTTCCTGTTCTAGGGTTTGCAGCTGAATCTGGTTGTCATTGTGCCCATTTTCCTGTTCTAATCCCAGTGTACAAAGCTTCTTATAGAACTCCAAAAATCGCAAATGCTGCTCTGGTGTAAAAATTCCTTTAAACAAATAAAATGCTTGTTCAATATTTTATTTTCATAAATTGATTAATCATTGCGCTTATAGTAGCAGACATAATGAATTCAGCACTTTAAATCTCTGCCATGCCAAGCAGTTCATTGACAATACTGGCAAATCTCATCTCCTATTTCCCTAGTTGCCTCGCGCAACTGTAAAGTTTACAAACTCCAAATATAGCTTCTGAAAACACTTCTATGTTAATATGAAGAAACATAATTTGATTAAACTAAATATTTTATTTTTATCACTTTGAAATATAGCATTTGCAGATCAAAGAACCATAACAAAATAATTGCCATGAACTTCTAATATACTGAGGCTTTCCTCTCTGCACTGATCAAACCCACATTTTGTAGTGCTAACAGCAATTTAATACTTCTCCAAAATATCAACATAAGAGTGACTATATTCTATGTGATTTCACTTGCATATTTCAAAACATACATATATACTTTTACATCCTAAAAGTATATATGAAGTCCTGCTTTAGGGTTTTTCTATAATATACTAGAAATATGTAATTACAAATGTATTATTGATCTCTGAGGGGAAAAGCCCTGTCAGAATACATTCTAATTTGCTTTTAGATAAAAACTTAAAGCTAACTATTTCCCCATTTCATGGATTGTTACCTTGCAATGCTAAAGAGATTTGCACATGCCAATGATACAATTTACTGTATATTGTTGGGAGTTATATGAAGTCCAAGCTTGTTTGTTTGCTTGCAGATATTTCATTATCAGATTAGGCACTTCTTCAGAAAATGTTATTCGGTTTGATAATGAAACATCTGCAAGCAACAACCAAATTCAGAGAACACCAAGGACTCTACAATTCTGCCCTGAGCTATGTATGTTCTCTTCTATGGGAGTTATACATTTCCAAAAGGTTAACACATGATGGGTAGGTCATACATGAACGAACAATCACACTGGAGAAGGAAATAGCAACCCACCTCAGTGTTTACCAAGAAATCTGATTAAACATATCATCTGAACATTAGTTCTACAGGTTGCAAAGTATATAGCAAGCTACTGGGGGGAAAAGCAGGCAACAAACATTTGAGTTGTACTGGTCTTTATGATGTGACTGGATTAAAGATGAAAGCACAGTCAGCTGCTGATATCATTATCAAAAGGATAAATTGATGCTGCAAAAAATGTACAGTGAAATGTCGGAATCATGATCCAATCATGACATGATGAAGTCTAGCAGAATTATAAGAATGAATACTGAAATAAGCCATTTCACATGAGATGACATCAAAGCTTCTAGTATGAACACAAATATCATAGAAGAAAGGTTAACCTTATTAACAAAAGGGAGCCACAGTCAATGCTTGGATACCCATGACAGAATTGTCTCTATTTGAATTCAAGACAAGCCAATATCCAAGTCCATACTCCAACCATAGTTTTAGAAGAAGGAGAACTTGAAAAGTTCAAAAGTAACTTGCAACACTGTGTCAATGCAACACTGTGTCAACGCAAAAATCACATCTTACTAATGAAGCAAAAGACAGGCTCGGGGAATACTATGAATATTCAGGGTTTCTTCCAATAATTTAAAAGACAACCTAACATATGGTCATTACCAGACAGACAACACCAACATGGAATGGTCTATGTATTTTGCAAGCAAGTATGGCCAAATTGTTCTGTCAGTCAGAACTAGACATGGCTCTGAATGAGGCTCAGATCTGTTGTAAGTCACTATTTTCAGTTCTATTGTAACTTTGAACAGCTAAACAAATGGTAGTTAAGTTGAGGACAACCTGTAGGTTGTCAGTAAGCTTCTGGACCCAATTCAAAGTATTTGTAAATAACTATGGTACAGCACCAGGCTTTCTTACATCCACTGAACAGTTCCACCTGTTGAGAACAATTTTCTTTTCCTTTCAGCTCATTCCCCCTCCATGTAAAATTTGCAGGATGTGAATTAAATACATTAGAAATCCATTTTGGTTCGGGTTCTAGCAGTATCATTTGTTTAAAGTATCTAGGAAATAACTGCTTGCTTGACACTATTTTATTTGGTATTTAATTATTTGAATGACTTTTAAATGAATGTTGATAAATCATATATTTTCTAAATTATACTATATTATATATTAAATACTTAAGTATTTAAGCAGATATTGATTAAAAATTCATATCAATACTATCATATCATAGATTATCTGGGGGGGAAAGTGGCAGATTTTGTCATTTAATTATATATTTCCTTATTATATTTAATTGAATATCAAGTGTTCTTTATTCCAGAAATAAGCACAATCATCTGCAATGTTAAATGTTTCCAACTAAATATATACAATTGCAGCACCCTTAAAATTGTATTGAGAACTTTTTAGTCATACCATATAGTCCATTACAAAGCTTCCCTAAATGAAAAGATAATGAAACCAGAATAGATTCATCTGCTTTAAAGGACTTTTCACAGAATGATTTCACTAATGGGAGAACAGTTTGACTTCTATCATCTGAAAAACAGAAAAGATATGATTAGAAACGGGTGAATAATCAACATATGATTATTAGCATATTAGAAATAGATCATAACAGGCAAAAAAATAGCTGCAAAGCTAATGAATCTTACCTGCATCAAACATTTCTAACAGATTTACCAATGTTTCAAAAGCTGCAAGACGCACACTGCTGCCTTCATCCCTTGCTAATTCTACTAGTTCTGGAAGCACTACATTTTTTGTTAGCTCCGTTCTAAAAAAAACACAACAACCAGCAAACATTTAGGAGATAACTCATAATTGTCAGCTATACTTATACATAATTGTCATACACTGGAAATAAGCAATAGCAATAGATTTATATACTACTTTACAGTGCTTTACAGCCCTCTCTAAGCTGTTATAGAGTCATATTGCCCTTAACAATCTGGGTCCTCATTTTACCCACCTTGAAAGGATGGAAGGCTGAGTCAACCTTGAGCCTGGTGAGATTTGAATTGTCAAATTGCAGGCAGCCAGTAGGCAGCAGAAGTAGCCTGCAGTATTGTACTCTAACCAGTGTGCCACTGTGGCACGGAGACAGCTTTCAATATGTATATTTCCTTAATCTATTTCTACAGAAAAATGTATTTAAACATGAATAGAATTCACAAGTCAAATAATAATTGGTTTATTAAAATCAATGGGACTAACTATTAAGTAGAGTGTCTATTACATTTAATTTCTCAGTAGTATACCAGTAAAATTTCATACACAAGAACAGCATAATCTAGAGCAAAATTTATGTATTAGAATTTGAATTCTGAAATGCTTTCAGTAGAGGTTTGTTCTACTTTGTCATCAGTTGAGTCAAAGTATTGTCAGCATTCCAGTGGCAGCAGTAAACTGCTACACACGAGACCACATGAAAAAGATTATTCTCTACATCTACTGCCCCTTTGAAATAATTCCATCCATTCTTTTATGAGAGAACCATGTGCATATGTGCCTGTGTGTGTATGTGTCTAATCCAATGCTCACTGAAAACCATGACTTATGGCATCACCTGGAAAGTCAAGATGTCAGGATGATAGAAAAATGAAATACTAATTTTGAAAGCTCAAAACCTACTTGTTTTTCATTTACCTGTCTCAAGATGTCAGTTTCATAATTAATTTGGTGAGCTCCAGTTTAGGAAAAAATTAAACTGAAGAAGAATCTTTAAACTTTTAACTGCCATGGCATGAAAACTGCTGCCAGGCACTCAGATCTCAATCAATGACTGCTGGCCAGGACTACAGGGATTGATCCTAACCAACATTCATTTAGCATTGGCATAACTTAAAATGGTCACTGAATGGTCATAAGTCAAAGGCTATCTGTACTCCATTATATTTATGCAACATGCCAAGTTTAAAATCATGTTTCCTAAATACATCCAAATTGTTTACAAATATTGAAAAACATAGAAACTAGAACAGAGGGCTAGAGTATGTCACTCAGTGCACTCAAGCACTAAACATAATGCAGAACCACTGATATACTGATATTGAGTTATGACTGCTTATCTCTGGATTCACCTAATGGCAACATAGTCACACTTTAGTAATTGACCAAGATCAGCTTAATGATAATTTAAATTTGGATTTTTTTTCCAGATATTTTAATCTTTATGTCACATTGGCTGTGAGATGAAATAGCCCAGGATTCAAAGATGAATTTATTAACAATTGCAATTTAAGAAAAGCATACTTGGTAGCAATAGGAAAATGTTTGTCTAACATATCTAATATATCTTGGTTGTTCATAAAAGGAAATCACTTGTAGTTGGAGTAAATAATTTGAAAACTTATATTGTACGAATTCAATCTAACAAATAAAATCAATCCAAGTTAGAAACTGTGTGATCTCTTCCAGATTAATAGAAATATTATCTAGAATTATTTTCACTGTTTTATGCATTATGAATTATCAAGCTTTGCTCACCCTATTCCTTGAGCAATTTGTTCTAGCTGCCGGCACATGTAGGAACGAACTTCATATTCTACATCCTGGCAAAGAGATTTTACCAGGGGAAGGATTTCTCTTTTAATGCTAAAAAGGAAACAGTTACTTAAATTGTAATAGAAAAAACTGTTCTGTAATTTTATCACATATATTTGAAAACTGTAATGAAAAAGTAAAAAGACTGATAATTATAATTTATATAATTGTTATATTAATGTATGTAATAACTGTATTTATGTTTTTTCAATGTCAAAACAACACGCTACAATACATATAAAAGATAATTTACACTTCTCAAATGTTAAGAACATAACAGGCCACTATACCATCACAACAATATTTAATAATACTAGAAGCACAAATAAACAGAACTGCAAACTGTAACTCTATCAGTATTAAAGATATATAAGTAGATAAATAATTGGAAAACATATCAAAAATTCTAAATTTCTGAACAGACAACATATCACACTTGGTGAATAAAGAATTCTATTCTATTCTATTCAGACCAGACTTATCTGAAAAAAATCTTCTAGAAAATAAAGATATTATTAGAGTTGAACTTTAAAACTCACAATTTACTTTGGAAACAACAGAATGTTCTTAAGAAGATAAAATATATTTTGAAAACTTGTTTCTTTATGAGTCATTTTGTTTTCCATTTGCTCATTTGTTCCCTCATTTGTTTATGGAAATCTTTTGATTGGCATCAGGATGAAGGCAAGCATTCTTTGGATTTGCTTTCATAGAATCATCACAGAACAAAATATGACTGGCAACTTGGCATCATCCTGAAGTCAAATCATATTTTGATCAATGCTTTCTTCTTTCCTTTGGGCATGCAGGAAAAAACAGGTCAAGTCAAGAAATCTAGCCATCTATATTATACGCGCTATCACTGTTAAAATATGATAGGTGCCTTTATTTCCTGGTTATTCACCAGACAGTTCTCAAAAGGAGAGTGGGGTTGTCTCTACAGCAAGATAAAAAATAAAATAAAACCATATGTAGCTAAAAAGAAGACAATGGATTCAAGAACCATTCACTGACATTATTTTTAATGTCTTCACACCCACATAAAATATCCAACATGCTATAAGCCTATCAACACAGCAATGCAAGGTCTGAACAAAAATTAAGCAAATCACAATGAACCTACCTTGAACATTCATAAATCTCAGCTCTTATATAAACTCTATTCTGAGTTACACTATCATATTCTTTGAAACTAAAAGACAGGCAGACAAATTCAATGCCTTTATAAGAGCAAACAAGGTGGTACTTCTGAACAAAAATGAGGTTCACTGTTTCTGAAATTGCTTTTATGCTAGATGGCATGCAATTATTGTATATCCTTCAATATGGTATACCAGTCTTGACAAAAAATTTAAAAACACTTCCAAACAAATAACATAAAATCTAAAATGGCAACTAGTAGGGAAAATCATGGAAATAAGAATAAAATTTGCTGAAATGACACTGTGCAGGACAAAGTTGATAACTGAAGTTGTAGGAAATATTTATCCTTTTATAGAGGATGCAATTCAGGACCTACAATTGCTATGTAGACTCAATTATTCTCATTTAGATAAAAAAGATTCTGCTCACCAGAGCTTTATGGATTGTGTCTTAGGATCACTGTGTAATAAAAATGTTGTCAATATCCAAAAGTAGCATTCTTTTCTATTGCAACAAAATGAGGTCACCTTGTTTCCTTTGTAGAAGGCCATTTATTCATTAGGGCATCTAAAACACACACAAGCTACTCACATATGAGCTTCAAACTTGTTAGCTAATTTCCCCAAGATTTTACAACTAACCAGGCGAGACTGAAGCGTTTGGGAAAGCTGTGCCTTGGAAACAAGAGGATTCAAGATCTATAGGACAGAAGAAGAAATTCAGGTAACAAATATAGAATTAGATAAATAAAACTCAGGCAACAAAAATATGCATTAAGAACTACTTCACACGCTAAACCTTTATTGATATCAACTTTCTAAGTCATCCTTGCAGCAAAAGTCAGAGAAATTATAGACATGTGATACAATTTATTTATTTTTTCTATATCAGAAAAATATAACCTATGGCATAATGGCCAAGTGAGTAAAACCACAAAGATAAACTCAAAGTTTATACTCTTGGGTTTAGAACAAAGTAAATGTCTTTTAAGTTTTGTACAATTTTAAACATAACTCTTGGTTTTCCCCATTCCATATAAATCTTGAATATTCACTAATCTTTGCTATTATATGTTGTTGAGTGAAGTTTCTAATTCTCCAGGTTTCATTTGGATTAATGTCTGTAGTAAAAAAAAAAAAAGTCCATTCTGAATTATCAAAGGCTTTTTTCATGTCTAAAAATATTACAGCTGCCCTCTTTTTATTAATGTTGACAAATTTTAGTCTATAATAAATGTTACCTTTTATTTTCTTTTTTGGAATGTAATTGTCTGATTTACATGTGCAGTTTTGGGAATGCACTTCATACATTTGGCTAATGTGTGTTCGTAAAGAAATTGGATTATTATGTATTAACCTCATAGACATCTTATTCTCAAGCTTTTGCTATTATTTTTCTTGTTCGATTTTCATTCATCATTTTCAATTGTTCTTCTATCGTTTTGTTACACAAAGTCAACAGCATTTCTGTGCCTGGCGTCTTACTCGTTTTAATTTTCTTTACTGCTTATTTAATCTCTTATGTTCATATTAATAATTGTCTACATTTTTAGTAAATTATTTAAACTGAGTTTTCAATAAATGCTTTTGAATGCCTCTTGTAATTTTATACCTGGAATATAATTCCACACAAAATATTCTTTTGTTATTACCAATCTTATATATAATAATTTGTTTTTTTTCTTCACAGCTATATCAGCCTTCTTTCTTTCTTTTTTCTGATTTCATATGCCAGACGTTTCCTTGGTTTGTTTGCATTTTCAAAATGATTTTGTTTGTTTTTTTATGCTTTGAAATTCTATCACTTCCAGTAAATCTAATAGTTAATTTACTGAACTCTTTCAGTGCTTGTTGATCGAGACTAGTTTTATGAATCTCTTCTAATTATCATTTCTATTATGTTCTTTTTTTCCCGATTTGCTGCAAGCCTTATTAAGGTTTTACTTGTCTCCCATATAGTTGTCTCTTTGTGACATATTTTTACAAACAATAATTCTTATTTCTATAATTCTTTAAGCAACACTATATGATTGGTGTTTCTTTAAATAGCACATATTATTCATCCTCCATCTGAAGATAATTTCTGAAACCAGGATATTACAATTAGAGCACAATCTGTATACATCGCTGAACCAATATTACTTCTTCCCATTAATATTGTTTGGGAAAACAATATTACCTCATGTCTAATTGTTTCTTTTGGAAGAGCTTCTATTGCAGCAAGAAGTGTGTCCAGCCAAGCATTACTGACACCTGTAAAGTACAAATAAACTACATATATAAACACCACAAACCAGTTCTGTAAAATTCTTTTAGGCAATAACTTCAATTAACAACATTGTGACAACAGTAACACTAAAATAAATATATAATATATACACTATAGAAGGTAATATGTTAAAATATAATTTAACAGATCAAATAGGAATTTGGCTGTAACAAAGTCCCACCAAATAAAAGCCTACACTCTACTTACTTTCGAGTAGACCACGTTTACTGACTGCATTGTTCAGTGACCATATGAAGTTCTGACAGTACTGAAAAAATAACTTTAAGACCTATGTCTACATTAACAACCTTTGTAGTGTTTCTCAATCATGTAAATACCACTAAAGTCAGTACATATTTTTCTGTGCTTGACCTGTTTTTCTTTTTGTTTCCCCCTTGCAAATAGGAGAGATTGGAGAAGAAGGGATCACAAGTGAATATGTAGGCACAAAGCAGGAATACTTTGGGTTGTTTGTATAGTACTCTCATGGTTTAAATCCCTAAGCATTCTTGGGGTTGCCAGCACCACATCCTTTTGATGTGTCTTCCCCATTATGTGCCTGGTTAGTTTCTTGTAATTCCCTCTTTTTATAATTTTATTAAAACAGTTTTTTTTAATAACAAGGGAGAAATAAAACAAAAGCTAATCAACAACATGATGTAGCACTAGCAAACCTATTCTATAATTACTTATTTTATTTTATTCCTGCATGTACTGCTTTAAATAATACATTATCAGAAGAAAAAGCAGAGCAAACTAAGAAATCAGCAACATAACATTCCTCTGACCTGCATCTCTATGTTCCAGATTCTGTAGAATGAGTTGTAAGAATGAGTGAGAGTAAGTATGGATGGATATTGACTCCTCTTGAAGAATTGTCAAAAGAGAAACAGCTGCTGTTAATTGCATTTCCACACCTGCAACAGGTAGAACTTCCTGTATAATCAGAAAAAATAATAACTAACAAAAGCAAATATAACAAATATAAAAAGACATCTGTTTGTAAAATTTATCATACCTAATTTATAATTATTGTGTTTTATTGCAGTTTGCTTTCTCACACTTTGAGGACAATTGAACATGGCTGCCTTAACACACCCATTTCTTCTCAGGCACCCCACTACTGCTGATCCAACACAGGCATTCTTAATCAGCTGGCTCTCCACCAGCAGTCCTCTTCCGCCATTGGCCCACCAGCGTTCTTCCCTATACTTCATCAAGGGCGTTTCACAGAGAGATACTTTTCCACAACCATTTGGCTGTGTGGGACATATGAAAGTGCACTTGGGCAGACAATCCACCCACCAGCCTTGGGCATGGGTGGCCTCAGGCACGGGGAGGTGGGGGGCGTTGCTTTGGTGTACATGCAAGAAGAGGTGGCACAGGGGGTAGTCGGGGGCAGGTCTGCTTTTTTGTGGATGAAACCCTCCCTGCTTTCATTCTTTCTCACTCTTTCCCTCCAGCAGCACCCGGGTGGAGTTGGAGGAGGTTAAAAAAAGAGATGGGAGAAAGGGGGAAACTCCCTTGTGTTCTTTCGGTTTTGGGATGACCTCAACCCCTCCTTTTGCCCAACCTGGGACCAGATTCAAATTTCTCACTTCTTGACCACAAGGCAAAAATACTTCCTCACCTATCACATCTCCCCAGTGCTGACTTTTTTGGGGTGTGAAGGCCTTAGTGTCTTCAGGTGTCTTTGAGTGTGTGTGTGTATTGTGTATGTGTAAATCACCTGAAGGGCTGCTGAGAGAGCTGGGGTGGAGGGGGGGTGGAGTTAGCATTAGAGTTAGGGTCTAACCTTTCACTCAAAACTAGTCAGATTTTTTTTGCCTGCTCTTTTGTCTTCCTGTGATTGCAAGATTCTCTCTTTAAAAATCTGCAATTGGGAATCAGCAGCAATTATTTCAGCATTGCTGTTTCTCATTAACATTTGGAAGGAAATATTGGCCTTGTAGTATTTTGCAGCTAAGCAGTGAAGCCAGATCAGCTTGTTATTAACTTTGTCATTATGCCAGCGGGGAGGGGGGGAGTGCTGTCTCCTGAAAGGCTGGGAAGGGAAAGGCCTGTCCCCAACTATCCTGCCCCGTATGGGCCCTTCCCCCCCTTGCATGCACATCAAAGCACTATCCCCACAACCCTGCACCTAAGGATGCCCAGCCGTGTGGACTGGCTGCCTTGATGTACATTTAAATGTCCCAGACAGCACCTAGGATGAAGAGGCTGGGGAAGAATGCTGGTGGACCAATGGCGGGAAAGAAGTGTCAGTGGAGAGCCAGCCAAGTAAGAATGCCCATATTGGGTCAGCCACAGTGGAGTGCCCAAGAAGTGGGCATGTTAAGGCAGCCATGTTCATTTGTCCCATTCTGACATTATTTTGCGGATTTGAAGAATATTTTAGCAATGAATAAATTTTTGGATAAACGGTTTCATTTCTTTTTCCTAGAATATACAATCCAACTATATATTCCAGCTAATTTTTTCCCCAACTTCAGCTCAATCTCAATTGCAGCCTTATAAGGTAGACCAGATTAGGAAACAGATATAGCATGGGCCAAAAGCTACTTTTATTAGAACAGCTATAGTAGCAGAATCTCAGGAGGGATTATTTTATCAACTGGAAACTTGATCAGAGGCTTATTTAGAGATTTGGGACACATAGAATATCTTTTTTCTATTATTTAAAAATATAGTGTGTTTATTGATATCTGATTTCCCAATTTTTTCTTTTTGTTCAAGAATTAAGTTATGTGCCATTGTCTGTGTCAACTCTTTAGCAACCACATTGATAGATAAACTGACTTAAATATAAGTAAATTAATTTTATAATGTGATATGGAATATTACTAGTTTTGGTCAACATGAAAGAGGGATTAAATTTAATAGAAAACTGAATATTACTTTTACAGAGTATCTCAGGGGTGTCAAGCTTGCATCGTCATAGCATCGTCATGTGACGTATCAGAAGTTTTTTCCCCTTTGCTAAACCAGGCAGGGGGCTGGGCCAGCACGTGACGCATCTGGCCCCCAAGCCACGAGTTTGACACTCCTGGAGTATCTTATCCAAGAATATTTGAGGGCAAGGGTAGATTGAATTTAATTTGAATAAAGTACAGGGAGTCCTCAGCTTATGACAACTGAGCCTGAAATTTCTGTGGTGAAGTGAGTTTTGCCCCATTTTACAACCTTAGTTAATTTTGTGATTAGTGAATGTGAATCTGGCTTGCCCATTGATTTTGTTTGTCAGAAGCTTACAAAATGTGATCACATGACCCAGGGACACATGACATTGGGATACTGCAACCGTCATAAATATGAATCAGTTGCCAATTTTGATCACATGGCCATGGGAATGTTTCAATGGTCATAAGTCACTTTTTTCAGTGTCATTGTAAGTTTGAAGGATTATTAAACAAACTGTGGTAAATCGAAGACTATACAGGTAGTCCTCAACTTATGGTCACAATTGAGCCCAACTTTCTGTTATTAAGCAAGATAGTCATTAAGTGAATTTTGCCCTATTTTATAACTTTTCTTGCTACAGTTTAAGGGAATCATTATAATTGTTAAATTATAACAAAGCTGTAAAATGAATCTGGCTTTCCTATTGACAGATGGTCACAAAAGGTGATGATGAGACCCTGAGACACTACAACAGTCACAAATATGAGCCTGTTGCCAAGTGTCCAGATTTTGACCATGTGACCATGAGGATGCTGCAATAAACATAACTGTGAAAAACAGTCATAAGTCACTTTTTGCAGGGCTGTTGTAATTTCTAACAATCACTGAATGAATGGTTGTAAGTCACTGACTACCTCTACATAATTTTTTCTTTAATAAAATATTTACAACTGTTAAAATCAATGGGAGTTTTGTTCTTGTATAACTGGAATGCATACAATACTTTAATAGGAAATCATGCTATACCTACTCGAACTTTTGGCAAGACTCTCCTCAGTGTCTCTGTGGGATTCTGTCGCATCAGGACTGGAAGATTTGCAACCACACTTGTCCCTTGAATGTCTTGACCAGAACTGATTTTTTTAAAAAAAGAACAAACATTTTCTAAACATTTTCTATGAGCTTAAATTTAATAAAAAGAAAAGAAAAGTTGCTAGGAAATGAAACCGTATGTATGTATGTGTATGTGTATGTGTATGTGTATGTGTATATGTGTATATGTGTGTGTGTGTGTGTGTGTGTGTGTGTGTGTGTGTGTGTGTGTGGCATTCGGCTTTGCTCAGGTATTTTCCCACGTCATAGTAGCTATGCTTTTAACTTTAAAAGCACAGCTACTATGACGTGGGAAAATACCCGAGCAAAGCCGAATGCCATACATGTAAGTACCCGCGAAAACTTAAGAAACTTAAGAAAATATATATATCAAATAAATCCATTTTAAAAATAAAAACATGTGAAAAAGAAATCATTGTTTACACATACTATTAATAAAACACAATAAAAGGAACTCAGTAAAGCATAACCCAACCATTATGATTTGCTTTAAATGAATTCAAAATATTTCAGCTTTTACTATCAAACCTTCCTCGGTGTATCATTTAACTGATTTACACAATATGCTCCTGAGACAGACAACTGAGCTAAAATTTCAACTTATATAACAATGTAGATTTAGTCACCCAAGATCACAAGTTTTGGAATTTTTCTCATTTCCAAATTATTACTTGAATAAGAAATCTATTTTGACACCATTGTATTTTACAACATAATAATCTAATGTGAATAAACTTGAGAAAAATTATTTTGTATTCATTAGTGCAGTTCTTTGAGTGGTTCCCTGAATTCACACACATGGGTAATGCGCTTACACAAAGACCAGGATGCCCTGCCTCCCATGTATATAATACGATTAGCTCAACCTTTTAGATTTTAAAATTAACACAGCAGATCTGAAGGAAAAATAAGATCACCTGAGACCAAGCAAAGTAGAAGAGTGGGCTGTGTGAATTCACAGCTGACCACTCAAGGGACGCAGTTAGAAGTAAATATCCAACTCTTCTTCATCAAGATCTCTTCATACACAAGTTTCAGCAGCAAATTATTTATCTGGAGAAGGGGAGTGAAAGAGATGACAGCCTTTCTAAAGGTTGTGTCTTTCCGGGAGCGGAGGTCCAGTTTATAGTACAGGATTAAATTGGGAAATTAATTTTGGTTGGGAGAATATTGGAATGACTACAGTACAAATTGGAATGGAGTAGGGTATTTGCTCAGTAAATACAAATATAATAATGGGCGCTATCCCTTTGAAGAAATCTGGAAATAACATATTCTTTAAATGCACCTTGACAGCTATTCTCCCCCCCTCCAATTGACTCTAAAAATGATACTGCACAGTTCTGTATGAAAAATGAAAGGATGGTGGACACCCAACGGATGAAATAATGTTCTGAATTCTGGACCAAGTATCTTAGATGCAGAGTTTAGAAGGGAAGGTACTAGTGGAAAGGAATGCACTGAGATAGAAGACACAAAGATAATATTTTTGGTAAGATACAGATACAGAACAGTAACAAATATGCAAAAAGTATATAGTTACAGAGAATGAAAACTGAATTGAAAAATAAATATAGTATATAAAGGAAGAATTCATAGGGAAGGGGAAGACAGAGAAAAGTCATGGCTAGATGAATATGATGAGATCCGCAAAAACAACAGAGTTTAAAAGTTTAAAAACCCAAGGATGATGTTTGAATTAGTCTTTAGATGTGATAGAAACACAGAGAGTTTGCAAGGACAAAAATATAAAGAGACACAGTGAATGGTGATAAAATAAACTAGATCTGCATAGGTTTCCTTTTAGTTTATTTATTTATTATTTATCATTTATTTCTTGCCTTTAATTTCTTTAGCTTATTACCACTGTGTATAATGTTTTTTTTCAAACAGCAACAGCATGATGAGTCTGTATATATGAGCAAAACCAAAGAAGGATCCGAATTACAAAGAAGTAGGATTATTTGTGTGATTATTTCTCTGGCACATTGTTGGATATACTGTTATGCTGTTGTTTTTGTTTAACTGTTTTGATCTTAATATGTATTTAGGTATGTAAGCTGCTTCCTATTCATTTCAACTAGGGCAGCATATAAACCAAGCAGGGAAGGAAGGGAAAGAAGACAGGAAGATGATACCAAGCTGATGTTGCACTGCAGACTGTGAAAATGCTAGTTTGGTATATGGCTAAGCAGACCTCTATGTGGTAACAATGTGAAACTAATAGAACTCAAATGTTGCCTACTGAGTCAGTTGCATGACAAGCTGTAATTACTTGTTTGATAAAATGTTGCTTCTGCTTAAAAATGCTGGCAAATGAGATAGGAATGAAGATAACTTCTTCTACAAAAAATGAACATATATCAAAGAACATAACACGGATCCAAAACTAATTTACTGCCCTCCTTATCCTGAATGCTGATTGCAGAATATTGTTTCTGAAATCCAATTCTGATGTTTCACTACTTATTTCGTACTTAATGTACTTAAATATACTACCAAACAAATATAGACTAATAGTGGCTTCCAAAATTGTCAACAAAACTTATGAGATTTATTTATTTACTTTATTTATTTGTATGGTACTCAAACCCAAAAAGCTCTAAGTAGCTTAACCTAACCTCATCATAAAATAAAACACTGATTACACAAAAAGCCAAAAGCCAAAAACCTAGAAACCAAAACTGATCAAACTAAAAAAAAAAAATCCAGAAAATTATAGCAATCGTATACCTGCAATCTCCTTTCTAATCAAAGCATGCCCTCCTCCAGTTCTTAGCAGCTTTCCTAAAGCTTAGAAGAAACATAGACAACCAAACTGTGCAAGAAGAGAATTTCAAAGTGTGCAGGTGACTATTGAGAAAGTTCCCATCAAATTATGAAAAGAAGGGATTTGGCTTTACTCAGATCCATCTGACTGATAAACAGAGTAGAAAGCAGTCCCACAGATACGGGTGGTCTTCAACTTAACTGTTGCTTAAAAATTGTTTGACGCTACAAAGGATCCAAAACGAGGAACTTATGACCCGGTTTTGACATTCTGATGCCCCCTGTGGTCATGAGAACACTTTTTGGATGCTTGACAATCAGTCCCTATGTACTGCACCACTTCTGGTTTCTAGCACAAAATGCCCATTGTGGATAATGGGTTTACTTGATGATCATGGCATTCACTTAACAACTGTGGATTTGCTTAACAACAACCACAGAAAGTCAAGTGATAATTTGATTAATGACCAGCATGAATTACAACCGTAATTCTGGGCTCCATTACTGTCAACTCAAAGACCATCTCTAGGCACATCTGGAGTCATTATGACTTTAAGAATTATAACTATACATTGAATCACACCTAGAAACCAAATGGCGGCCAGTGTAACTATAACCAGTCAGATAACTCACATATACTGGGATATACCTAACACTGCTCAGATACCTCCAACTATAAATTCCAAATGCTCTTCAAGGTACACCACTTGGTGATGAGTATGCCTCACAATCCAGGAATGCCTACAATTGGTACACAAGATGTAATGTGTAAAAACTCTTCTAGCTGGAGCTGCCATTTCTTCAGTGAGCAGGAATTGTCAGTCAAGAAGGACCCCCAAATTACAAACTATCAGTAACTAATCAAATTTACAATAAATTACAGCAATAGTGATAAAGAAAATCAATAAAATAAATTATAAATACCATAATTCAATGTAAAATAAACTAAAGACTATCATCTTCTTTGAACAACCCCCATAATCCCTTGTGGGGTGGAGTCTGGGCAACTGAATGGAGCTAGCAGAGTGTTTATTGGCTGGATGCTCTTCCTGTCACCAATGCAGAGTTCTGTTCAGCAGATATATTCTCACTGTGCCCAGAGAAATATCTGGCTCTATATCTAGGATCGAACTCACCGCCTCCTGGTTGTGAGGCAAGAGCTCCACCTCTAAGCCACCGCACCATTCTAAAATAAACTAGACTATGATAATAAGTTATTCAACCAAACATTATTTAGAAGTTCCATTTTTAATAGCTTCCAGAACATTACAAGGAATTAAGCAATAATTAATTCTAGGGTGAGACACTTTCACAAATGTGGAGCAGCTACTAAGAAACAGTATATCTTGGTATGCATTCTTCATATATGCATATTCCCTTACTGTATAAAAAATTCTCAATATGAGGTCTCCCCAACCCTATGATTTTTTTAAGGATGTCACTTCTTATTTAAACAATACACAAATGTATAAACAAATTTTGCATGACCTCTTGCAATTGTGCAACAATTCTAGACTAATTTCCCACTTGAGTCCTCCTCCTTGCCTGGTTGGATGTTTCTCAACATCCCCAAAAATGTTTTGGAGTCCATGGAGGTATAAACAGCACACGTTAACAACTCTTTAAACAAAAATTGAAAGAAATTCCTGAAACAGGCACCTCTGCATTTTTATCCTGTATGACTTGATTATTCTTTCTAAGACTCAAATTCTTCAGAGCCCTTAAGGGACATCTGAGTGAGCTGAGTTAAAAAACTGGGGACTGTTACCAGGGAGGCGTGTCCTCAGAGTTCAACTCAGTCTGAAGAGCAACAAGGCTAGAGGCTACCCAACCTGGATTCTCCCATTGACTCAGTGGAGAAGAAACTGATTGTGATTAACTTCATGAATAACCTTAACATTACAAAAACAAAACAAAAGAAATCAACACCATCCACTCCCACTGTTACTATTTTGACAGGCTCTGCCAACAATATCAGCATTCACAGCTGAACAATGAAACACAGAGCCAATATCCAAGTACAACCACTGTGCTAAGTACAACCAAAACGAACACAGCTAGGTATTTCAGATTTTTAAATGTATGCAGAAGTCAAACATCTACAAGATAGAAGAGAAATAAATAGAATCTGTACACCTATACACCTCATCCAAAAAGCAAAGAAACCCTTCACTAATTAAACTTCCATTTTAAATGCACTCTGAAAGCACTACAGCAAGCACAACTGAATCAACAGGCACAAGGTCCACAGGTCAATTAACATCCAACCAAAATCAGCATAGCAAAGTATTATTAAAAATATAATCATATTGCCCTGGTAAACTATGAGAGTTCACTCTTTACCTGTGTATTCTACTGATACAACAATTTCAGAAAGAGTTTGAAAATCAAAGACTTGGTTCAATTTTAAGGACAACCTGAAGTTCAAACAAAATTAAATTCACTCTTAAGAGGTAACTTAGACCACTGACTCAGTCCAACTGCTCAGTACAGGAATGCAATTTAATGCACCAAGAGCTAGTTGTCTAATATCTTCTTCAATACATCCAGTGAAAAGAAGCCCAACAGCTCTCTGGTGCAACTGTTACTTTTCTTAATATTCTCTTCTTAACTTTTACTTGGAAACTGCTTAATTTTTACTGTTATTCTAATTTTCTAACATTTCCCCTCTAATTCTAAGTATTTCTTTCTGCAGTTTAAATCCAGAAGAACCATGTATCCAATGTGCTGAGGAAAACAGATCCCATTCAACCATAGAGCTCAATGGATGACTCTGGATCAATCATTCTTGTAGCTCAAACGACTTTACAACTACAACTACTTTGTTGTTGTAGGAAATAAAATTAGGAAAGCCTCTAATTAAAGTTTGATGTCATAGAGAAAAGGCAGACTAAAAATGCAATTAATAAAATAATATATGATTTTCCATTTGAAGAAAGGCCCTGTCTTCCTTGAAATCCAGGTTATCTGGAGGTTTTTCTATTATCTTTTAAAAGGACAGAATCTAGCTTGGTTTACCAGCATGTACTTAGGAAATTCATCACAAAAAATTATTGGCTAGCAGCAGCGAAAATAATTGTGCAGAAATGACTCAGGGAATTGCCCTTCATATTATGGATACCTAAAGTTACAACTGAAATTTTCATCCAATAAAAATAAAAATCCACTCAGTATAATGCATTTAATTAATTATATCATAAACAGTTACATAAAGAGAGCCAGTTTGGTCTAGTGGTTAAGGCACCACAGTAGAAAACAGAAGACTGTGAGTTTAAGTGCCATCTGAGCCATGACGACCTTGGGCCAGTCCAATTCACCTCACAAGGTTGTTATTCTGGGGAGAGGAAGGTGTGCTGGATATGTTTGCCACCTCTAGTTATTTGTAAAAATTAATACAGGTGAGATACAAAAAAAAGTATAAATATTATAGTGCTGTCTTTCTTCTTTCAAATCCCAGTTTTAATTTTTTTTTCAAGGCTTTCACTGACTCATCCGTTCAAATTCTACCAGCCAATCCATCTCAGGAACTGGTCCTGTATTTAAAGGTTATTTAGAATTGCAGTTTTGTATATTTAGCCATATTCCTCCTGTTATTCCCCCCCCCCCATTTTTCCTCCCCTTCTAACTAGAAATTGTTGAAGTATGAACCTACTTGTTTTTATAAGACAATAACACAGTCTATATATTAATATATTATAGCAAATTAACCCTATAAAGTCAAGGAACAATAACATAATTTGCTATGTCTGTATGTTTTACTTGATTTAAGCTAGTCACTGAAGAAAATAATTTCTATTTATTTTTCTTTAGAAGGATATTTGCTGTAAAATGCCTTTCCCTCAGCAAGCCAACTTGTCTATCACACATAGCATCTTCCAGAGACAAATAAAAAGTTTGAGTATTAATCGTTCAGGCTACTGTCTCTTGTTTTCATCTAAACTTCAGCAGTTTAAAACAAATAACACAGCTTAAAAAAACATGTGCCAAAGGTGATTTTTAAATACTCAAAAGGAACTTTAAAAAGAAATCCATGACCCTTCTGGCAATTCTGCATACCTGAATCAGAAAATCAGTTTGAAAGCCAAAAGACTTTTCACTGAAAAGATCTCACACTGTTTACTTGTCAGTCTGTTTCACTGGAATAAAAACAAACACACTCTATATACCAAGTTCTAGCTGCAGCTATTTTTTTAAGCTCTCTGGTTAGACTTTCCCTTCTACAAAGTCTGTATTTGAATAACACGGGTAATTCAAATCCTACTGTGGTTCTCTTTAAAGTAAAGAATCTTTGCATTTTAATGATTTATCATTAGATAATTAGTATCACTCAATGTTGTAATGATTTTAAAAAATAGATTTGGCTACCAGCTATTGTAACTATGTATCATGGTAATCTTGTTGACCAGGATCAGTTTGCTAACTCGATATTTTTAATCTTTTGTTTTCTTAATGAAGAATTGCCCCCAAGAATAGAATAACTCAGACAAATAAATCCTATATTTAAGATGTTACCCAATCAAATGATTAATAGTAATCTCTTTTTCATACCGATGTTAACCAAGATTAAGCATCAGTTCTTGTTTTGTAACAAAACAAATACTAAAGAAAATGTCGCAATTGTAAGTAAATCCCTGGCTCACACAAGCTAAGTCATGATTTATTTAAACACTACTTTAAACTGACTTGGTTCAACACAACAAAGCTACAGACAAACCATATAGTAGCTTAGCAAAATTTGTGAATTAGTTTACACTCTTTATAAAAAAAACTGGAGCAACAGAGGATTACTTTCCTAACAGCAAGTTGACATGTTAAAAGCTTTGAACTGCAACATCTCTGAAAGCGAGAAAAGTAACACACAGGTTTTTTCTCTTATGCTCAGATATAGCAAAAACATTTTATATTAAAAAAAACCCTGTGAATATATGGTACAAAAGATCATACTTTCCTTCCCTATTTCTGACTTTTATAGAAGCCTACTTTCAAGTCAAATCGTATCAACAGCTTGTTGATTTTTTGCTTGTTTACCATGAATATCAGAAGAAAAGCCTTTATGTATTTGTTATGTACTTAGGCTTTATTATTGAGGTCCCAACTCTCATAGAGGTCTACACACTCACCAGTATTTATTTATTTACAAGATTTTTAAAGTCATCCAACCCAACAGCAGTTCTGCGTAGCTTGGATACACCACATTAAACCAGAAAAGAGAGAAAACATTATAATGGGGAAACTAACACTCCAACTGACTCAACATAAGTTTTGGTTTTCAAAGTCTTGGAGCTGTTCAAATTTTTGGTGTGAAGGAGAAAGTGCTACAACAGATATTGCCCATTTCCTAAGCCTTGTCAGATGGTCTTGCTTGTGAAAAGGGGTGAGAAGTGAGCCCTATCAATTTTAAGGGCTGGGCAGAAACAATGGGATAAAAACTGTCTCAGATAATCAGACCTTACAGCATGATTGGCTTTGTAGATGGCAAACTGGACTTGAAAGCTCACTGGCAACTAATACAGCTTATATTGAAGAAATGTTAATGTGGTTGTACCAAGTCATACCCATAATTGTTTATTCTGCTGCATTCTGATCAACTGTACCTTGTAAGTTGTCTTCTAGTTTGTCTTCAAATGCAGCTTCACATGTGCTACATTACAATATCTGTTTTCAGGGTGACTACTGTGACAGTAATAAGGGACTCACATTTCAGAAATGATGCACCAAGTAGATATGTGCAATGCCTTCCTGTCCACAATTGCCACCTGCTCTTCATGGGAGTGCTGTAATCAATTTGTAAGACCCAAATTGTGCACTCCAAATGTTTATTTATGGGTCTAATTTATATGGCCACTCATGTCATACTCAGAGTGGCATACAATAAAACCAACAATTAAAACATTGTACAAAAACAACTAAAAATAATAAACATGAATAAAATAAGACCATGAGATGGAAGTTATTATAAATTATGCAGCCAATATACAGTATCCCTAATTAATAGGGGATTCCCCAGGCTTGCAGAAAAAAAACATATCTGAGGGCTTTCTGGAAGGCCATAAGGATTGGGACATTGAGGCATGATGTTCCAGGAGATAGGTGCAAAGGCAGAAAAGGCCTGTCTCCTAGGTCCCCTCAGATGAAACTCTTTGCAGATAGGACCCATGGTATGCCTCTTCTGCCAGAACCAATGGGATCCCAATCCCGAGAGTCTCTCAATATGGGAATAAGATCTTGACAACATCATTTGGTTGACCTGGGATCAAGATATACAATTTAGTGTCATCTGCACAGTTATGATACATGACCATGTTAATGGTTGAACAGTAGATTCATAAATGTATTAACAGTGTCAAAGCCTATGACCCACCCTGGAAACCAGAGACTTCAGGCACGACCTCTCCCTCTTGTCCGTACTGAATGAAATGGCCATGGAGAAAACAGGAGGATCAGCACAACATTATGCCTCCCACTCCTAATCTCTATAATCAGTATAGATAGATACCCTGATGGATGCTATTAAAAGCAACTTGGCTTTCTTTGTAAAAACTAATTAATATTTAACTTTTAAAAAATGCTTCAACAGAGGACACAAATAAGTTGCTTTTCAGATGAACAAAGTGGCAGAAGAAAAAATCTTAAATCCTTGAAAAAAAAAATTTAAATCATGCCACTGATATAGATTTATGAAGAAAATACATTATTATAACCCACTGGATTTATATTTTAAGAGAACTGTAGTACACCAAATAGCTGTAATAGCTATAAGATATCTGAGGTTTTTAAAAGGAAGATCAGGTTGATAGGTATAACTTGTCCTTAACTTGCCCTTAACTGCTCGTTGGATTAAGTCCTTGAGTTACATCTGTAACTGGCACTGAAATTTCCATAGCCAAGTAATGTGGTTGTAAGCACACCACATGTCCATACTTCTTCGAGACAGCAAGCCAAGCAGCCCTGGTTGTTTTGTAATCTCAGATACGTGGGTTGTTAAGTTGGAAGAGAAGGGAATCCCTGGTAAAGTGTGCGGGGCTGCTGCAGGGAGGTGGGGAAGCCTTGGGAAGTACAGCACACAATGCACACAAATTGGGAGAGGTGTGCTGCCATTCATCCCTACCTTGGGAAGGGAAAGAGAACAGAAGGTGTGTGAGAGCACAAACAGGATGGAGAAAGGAGCATGCAGTGTGTGTGTGTGCACGTATGCAAGTGTATGAAGGCCACTTAAAGAGGCCATGGGAGGTGTTCATATTTGTGAGTGGTGGAAGGCCAGAGAAAGAGGATGTGTAATGAGTACGTGCCTAAAAATGCAGGAGAGAAGGTCTGTGCATGTATGTGAGTGCAGAGACCAGCAAAGAGATTGTGGTGTACATGTGTGCATGCGGGACTAAGGAAAAAGAGTATGAGGGTGTAAGCAAAGGAGGGAAGGAGGGTATAGTGTGAGCAAGAAATGCTGTCAGGTGGGAGACACTTACTAAAGCAACTTGCAGTCTCCCCTACTGGTTTCCCCACTGACTTTGCTTGTGGGACACTTACAAATGGCAATCATATAACTGCAGGACATTTCAACTGTCCTACATAAGAGCTGCTTGCTAAACTCTCTAATTTTGTTAATGTGAACGTGGATTCTGCAATGGCCAGAACTTTGAGGATCATACTTGACTTAAATTTAAATATTCATTAAAATAATGGTCATAACTCGAGGACTAACTATATCTTTTATTAAATTATAATGTTCATGTTTACAGAACAATATTTTATGTATTTATCAAAATTAACTCTATTATCAATGGTATCTAACTCCAGATAAATTGTCAAAAATATGTAAAGGAACTGCATATAAAGGTTGGAAATGTAATCAATCTGAAGGTTTTTTTTAATCATCTTTAGTGCACATTAAGAACGCTAAGAAATTTTTGAATTAAATATTTTTGTTTCTTCAGAGCATTTTGAAAATGGATGTAATATTGAAATCTCAATGTTTTCTTTCAGAGAAGGCAGATATACAGATGGAAAAAAAAACATGAGACTTTGTTTTATATATGGCAAGGGCAGCAAGGTTATTATACACCCAAAGAAGGAAGAATATAATGGAAAAATGGATTTTGAAATTAATGAAGCCAGCCAAAATGGCAAAATTGACTGCTTTTCTTACGGACAATAATTTGACTAAATTTCATGTGATCTGGAGGCCATAATAAAGATATATTATATTTAAAAAGCCATGCAATTAATTCCATGTGGCATAGTTCCAGGTCAATGAGTTATGGATTGTATTTTTATTGACATTATGTCACTTTTAAAGGAATTTTCTCATCATTCTAAATGTAAAGCTTTCAATGAATTATGAAAAAAAACTGTAAAAATAAAATTAAATAGTATTAATAGATGCAACATTCAGTATTTTGTTTTCTCAATTTGTCATGAATATTAAACAAGAACTGTGTCACTAAAATATCCTCACTATTCTGTATTAAAATAGAAATTAGAAGTAAATAAGAGGAGCAGCCTTCTACTCATTTTGATTCTGTAACACTACTTCTACATCCAATATCCTTTAAAATAAGTATTTCCATCCCTAGGCTTGTTTAAACGTATCCTTGGTAGTGATACTATTAGCATTTTTAAAGGGTAAGTTTCATTTTCAGTTATTATGTGAGAGAAAACTAATTCTCCTTTTGTTGGGTACATCCACACATATTTTTAACACACAATTCAACTAGAATAAACATACTGTATTTCACAGAATTCTTTAATTATGCACCCCAATAATATATTAAAATTGTTTGCAACTATACAAAAATTCTGTATTCATCCTTTGCTTGATATCAGTGCAAAGCTCTATTCAAAAGCTTATAAACATCAGCAGCATTTCCCTGCCTTTTCCCCCCTAAAACCAATTATATTGTCTTCATGTCAGCATGGCAATTTAAGTAATACTTTCAATGTATATACATCCCAGAAATGAGGACTTTAGTTCTCCTCCTTCTTTCCTGGTTCGAGTATATTTGTTCTGAAGCAATAATTAATCTTCAGTTGAACACTAAAAATTAAAGTGAACAAAATCACTTTCCTTATACTGCTATACTGCATTTTCCCCCTAATGATCAAATACAATTAGGTAAAAGTGTAAGGTTCTTCTGAATTTATTACATCTTTGGAATATGAGTGAAAGAAACTTGCATACTGACATTGACAAACTGCTGTAAAAGTGTTTGCTTCTATAAGTTTTGCTTACTAGGGTCCCAGATAATGCCAAATAGTTTTAATAAACAGTTTCATGTTCAAGATATTTAATTTAGGAGTTCAAATGACTACTTTTTAAGAGAAAATGTCCATATATTATCTCTGTCTACATATTATTTTTCCCATATGACAATTATTCTCATTTGTGGAACATTTCTCTGTTTTATTTTTCTTTGCTTGTTGCAGCCAAATCCTAATAGCATATCATATTTACAACCATTTACAGCAGTTGGGCTTCCCTCCTGACCTCCTTTATCTCCTCATTTCCTCAGAAGTTCTCATTACTGAATGTGACTTCCAGAAGAAGAAACCGCAAACTGAAGATTAGCTCTGCAAAAAGCAGAACTTATGACCATGGTGAAGAATGAAGTGCCAGAAACTAGACTAGCTCTTCAAACCTCTCCAGATAAAGTAAAAGACCATAGATCATCCATTATTGTAGTGTTCCAGACAGTTGCTCACCACGATGAGACTGATTAATAATTAAAGGGACATACAAACAATAAGAGAGTGAGGAATAATTTTTTATATTGTATTACAAAAGAGAATTGTTGAAGCTTTTTTATAATAAAGAAGAAATGAAAAAAATCAAGTTCTATAACGTTATTTGAATGGACTAAAGATTAAGATTGTTAGAACTAAAAGGAAGAAATATAAAGTTGGTTTATTTGATCAAGGTTACAATAAGGTTAGGGTTATTCCTGGCAGCCCTTAATGGAGTTTTGCTGACACCAGGACTACAATAATAATACTTTATTTGTTCATAGATAAGAGAAAAGATATGGGAGAAAGTATCATTTGTAATTTAAGAGGAGATGAAAAGTTGCTATACAATTTTTTATATTTGTGATGGTTAAGAGTCTTTCATACACACACACACACACACACACACACACACACACATTCTTTACAGTATTATTTTTCTTTTTTCTTTCTATTTTTTGTCTTTTCTACTTTTTCACTTTTACTCCTTTTTTCTGTTTTTTTTAGTTTGTATTGGTTTTTACTATTGAAATTGTAATCTTTCATAATTACTTTTAAAAAAGAATATCCCATTACTATTACTATTACATTACTAAGCACATGATCTTGTGGCAGCAAAGAACTGACTGGCAATTAGTAAATTAAAATGAGGTAAGAAGCAAAAAAATCACAAAAACGTAAAAAATGACATATAGTCTCAAATTAAAAGCAATGCACAACGTTGCAGGAACAGATTTCTTCTTCCTCTATTGCTTTCTTATGCCCCGCACTACAAAATTAACTTTGGGAAATGAGGGGTTGCAGCAAAGGGGTTTGTTTCACCAATGATATTTATTTAACTTAAAAAGGGGACAATTACATTGAATTCCGATGATATATTTTTAACAGGACTTTCTTAGCCATGTACCACATAAAATTACGCATCATACCTGTCATATTCTTATCCCACATTTCCTCCTGAAGTATTTTTACAAAGCAGATATATAGCTGGTGCCAAGGATAAGCATCACAAGGATAAGCATCACAGACAGTCCATCTCCTATTTATATTTAAAAATATGAAATACGAACACCCCCAATGTTCATGTTATATTGTATGCGCTGCTTATGATAAAAGTATTTTTCACTAACCTTACTCAGTGTTTGTCAGCTGAAATGTTTTGTGTTGTTTTCTCTACCTACTAAAATTTTATAAACTGTTGTCACAAGTCCTCCTTCCCCCTCTCAACCTTTTCCCTTCAAAGTAAATGGGAAATGTCTATAAGAGACATGATATATTACAGTTAAATGGCAAAAGATAAAAATGGTTATACTGCTTAAATTCCTCTGATTACTAAATCTACAATTTATGGCAAGATACTGAAAAAGAAGTATGAATAGATATTTACTTTAGATTCCTTTTAGTTATTTTGTGTGACACATCAAACAATTTTTTCCTAGAATAAAGGAACAATAAATTAGTTTCTTTCTCCAATGTCTTTAATAAAAATGTATAATACCCAAAGAAGAATATAAATAAAGTCTATATTACTCTTTAAAGAGATTAAGGTCTCTATTTGCTCATCAGATGGTCACCTTCTGAAAAGAAGAAATGAATTGAATCAAATTTGGTATAAGGGAGATAGGGACAAAAGACTGGAGTTTAAAAATTGGTCATATCTGGTTGAGAATTCTAAAGAACATTCCCACTAAAGAATCCCTACGGGACAGACACCTGCATTCAAATACACAAAGGAAACATGAGATAACCAAAGCTACAGGCAGAGAGACATGTATCTATCCATACATCTATTTATTCAATTATTTATAGTATTTACAGCATAAGGCTGCCCAACTCAAATACATGCTTCTATGCAGTGTAAAACAGTAAATAAAAACATAAAACAAAATAAAACAAGCAATACCAACTAAAAATAGACATAAACAATCAGCTATTAGGAACTTGAAAGTATTGCATTCTTTAGGATAGGATTCTCATATCCATATGGGAGTGTAGGCACAATTTCTTATTAGTTTCTGGGAGAAAGCTCGATTTTGACAAGGGGCCAAATCAGGCTGGGAGACTGCAGCGGAAAAAATCCTGACAAATTTCTCTAGTGCATCCCTATGAAAAGAGGCAGTTCAGCATGCTGATTGCTCCAGCTTAAAGCCCCTTTCCCATTTCTTGCTTGTCGTGTGATCCAGAGCAGCAGATTCAACCTACATCATACTTCTCAGTGCATATATAACTTACTGTTATGCAGATGAAGTGGTTCACTGATTTTGATTAGATTATTTACTCCATGGTGCTTTGCTAGTCCAATCAAACAACATTCTTCTATACTGTGCCTTATGTACTGAAGGATTTCCTTCATCTACTCATTTTGCATGTGGATTTGATACTGTTAGACTTTGCATATATTACAAAATATAGGCAACAGAGATAAGGCATACGAACAGTTTATAACAAATAATTCAAAAAGAGAGAATAACTATGCAGGGAAGCTATGCCTACAACTTGTTAATTCTAAAATGCAAGCGGTTGAGGATGATAAGAGTTTATGATATTCAAATACTAGTTTCATATTTGAAAAAAACATAAAAACATTTTCATTTTTTTAGTTGGAGTAGGTCACTTTGAGCATTGGTTCACCATAATGTAAGGTTCTGTTACATAGTTCAGAGACACAGTACTATGCTTCCTTTTCTTCTTTTATGCTATCTTTGCCTTAAATGATTTGCAGAGGGGGAAATCTTCCAAAAAACTATTGCAATGGAACATGTGAGGTTATCTGGATTATGATTTGCAGGGTAATATCCACTAAGAGGTTTTTCATCTCATTCTGCCAAAAATGGAGTGGTATAATGAATTCCCACTACTGTATATCCTACAATCAAATATTTAAAAAAAAAATTCAACTCAGTTGTCTATGTATCAAATCAGTTCAAATCAAATATTATTCCTTTCAAATCTTAAATTCAAACTGACTACCGTGTTCTACCTATCTCAAATCATAGATAGATAGATAGATAGATGATAGATAGATAGATAGATAGATAGATAGATAGATAGATAGATAGATAGA